>WEIS01043430.1:20631-31983 GCA_013389965.1 Todus mexicanus
GGGACAGCGCCGCATCGTCGCTGCCCCACGGTGCCACCAGCGCCCCACACTGCTGTCAGCCTCGGGGTGCTGAGCTGGCTTGTGGGGTGCTGCTGCTGCCCCTCCCCCAGCTAATCCAGTTTTTATTCTGGATCGTTTGGCATCTCCTTCTGCCAGCTTTCCCTTGGACAGGCCTGCACCCACGAGGTTTGGGACAGTGGCCCGGGGGTGCCCCTGTGACCGCCTGGGGACACTGCCAGCCCGTGGGGCGTGGGCTGTGGCCCCCACGGCTGATGCCCCATCTCCTTTGCCCACAGGCTGCCCGTGCGCCCCTGCCCGCCGGGGGCCCCCCCGCCATGGCCATCGTGCAGACGCTGCCCGTGCCCCTCGAGGCTGCCGCTGAGGGGGCTGCACAGCTCCGCGCTGCCGCCCGCTCGCCCTCCGCAGCCATGGGCAGCGTGGGCAGCCTCCTGCCCGGCCGGCCCCGCCACGACCGTACCAGCCAGCCCTGCGACGGGGATCCCCCCACCGCCTCCTTCCGCAAGCAGGAGGGGCTGCTCCGGAGCACCCCCCGGGATCCCCCATCCCCTGAGGAGCCCCGCGCAACTGTGCCCGGGGTCAGCCACGCCTACGCCAACGGGGGCTTCTGCGGCGACTGGCTCGACGTGCCCTCTCCTACCAGCCCCTGCAGTGACTCAGATGAGCCCCACGATGACCGAGCCCCGAGCGATCACCTCCGAGGGCCACCCCCCAAGCTCATCCCTGTGTCCGGCAAGCTGGAGGAGGTGAGGTGGGGGTGGCAGCAGGGTGGGTGAGTGCTGAGGTCTTGGCTTTGCTGCCTGTGCCACACTGGGGTTATTGACTCAGATATGTGAACTGGGGCCACGTGGCCACATTTCTGGTGTCCCTGGGGAGATGGCGGTCCTCATCCCCTTCATATCCTCTTCTCTGTGCCAGGGATGTGTGTGGGAAACTACCTGGGCACCGCATGGAGGGGGGATGGAGCGGGTAGTGACTGACCCTTGTCGTCTTTGGGGTGTGAAGAGGCTGTGGGTACCCCCCTGTCACTACCCCAGGAACCCCCTTGGGGAAGGGTGGTGGGTCCACCCCAGCCCCCTCCTCTCCCATCTTCCCCTGGCAGAACGTGGAGAAGACCCTGATCCGCCCCATGGCCTTCAAGCCAGTGGTGCCCAAGCTCCGGAGCACGCAGTCGGGCGCACGCCCGGGGCTCTCGGAGAGCCAGGTGAGCCTCACCCACTTGCTGGGTGCCGAGAAGCCCGGCTCCCTGAGCTGCCGCGCCAGCACCCTCTCGGATTCAGGGCGCAACTCCCTCTCCAGCCTGCCCACCTACAGCACGGGCTGCAGCCAGCACCCCGAGGCGGGTGCCCTGCTGGCCACCCCTCACGGGCCCTCCGACCCCGCGGGGGGCTGCCGCCCTTCCAACTCGGACAGCGGGCGCTCGTCCTCCAGCAAGAGCACGGGCTCGCTGAGCGGCCGCGGCCGGCCCTCCTCGGAGAGCGGCTCCTGCGGGCGCTCGCCCCTGCCCGGCGAGGAGGCCATGCTGGTGCGGGAGCTGGAGGACAAGCTGCGGGAGAGGGAGGCCGAGCTGCAGCTGCTGCGTGACAGCCTGGATGACAATGAGGTGGCCATCTGCCAGGTATGACCCCGGTGTGCTGTTGTCCTGTCCCTGTCACCCCACCCAGGGTGCCTTGTGTGGACATCATCCCTGGTTGGGGGGCAGGAACCCCTTCTGGGGACCCTCTGCAGACCCTTGTGTGGGGATACTTTGTTCTATGGGTCTGGGAATGGGGGATTTCCCCACTGGTAGGAGGTTCTTTATAGTCCCTGGGGCAGCCTTGTATGGCCTGGGGGTATGTGCAATTGTAATGACTGGGGTGCCTTGTCTTGCCTTCCTCTGTTTTGGATGCATCTGGGACTTCCCACTACTGGTGGTGGGGCTGGAGGAGCCCTATGGATTCTGTGGGAGGGCCAGCACGCCAATGGATGAGGGGCGTGAGGAAAGGGGACATCACTACCTTGAACCCCTCCCAAACCGCTCCCTCGTTTAGGGGGTGTGCATGCTGCCCTTCTACCTGTGGGCAAGGAGTGCCCACCCCGCGTAGGGCAGCAGACGCAGGAGGGTGCTGCGTCCCCCGACAGCGTGTCTTTCCCCTGCCCAGGTGTACGAGGAGAAGCAGCGTCGCTGCGAGCAGGAGCTGGAGGGGCTGCGGCAGCGCTGCGCGGCCCAGGCGCGCCAGGCGGCCCAGGCGGCGCAGCGGGGGCAGCAGGTCCTGCAGCTCCAGGTGCTGCAGCTGCAGCAGGAGAAGAAGCAGCTGCAGGAGGACTTTGCCCAGCTGCTGCAGGAGCGAGAGCTGCTGGAGCGTCGCTGCGCCTCCTTCCAACGCGAGCACACCGAGCTGGCGCCCCGGCTGGAGGAGACCAAGTGGGAGGTGAGTCGCCCCACGGCGCTGGGTGACTCGGGAGGTGCGGGCTCCAAGTGGGGGGGTCGCGGCTGTCGCCTGAGCCCCGTTGTCCCCGCAGGTGTGCCAGAAGTCAGGGGAGATCTCGTTGCTGAAGCAGCAGCTGAAGGAGGCGCAGGCGGAGCTGGCGCAGCGGGGCACGGAGCTGCTGGGGCTGCGGGCGCAGCTGCGGGAGGCGCGGGCCCAGCTGCAGGCGGGCGAGCGGCGGGCGCAGGGGNGCAGGAACGCGGCACGTGGCAGGGCGAGAAGGAGCGGGTCATCCGCTACCAGAAGCAGCTGCAGTACAGCTACATCCAGATGTACCGCCGCAACCGGCGGCTCGAGCAGCGGCTCCAGCATCTCCGGCTCCAGGGCGAGGACCCCCCACCTGAGCCCTGCGACCCCCTCGGCCCTGACCCGCCCTTCGAGGAGATCACAGCCACCGAGATCTGAGATGCTGCCTGCCCTCGCCCCGTGTTCGGAGCGTGAGGGGCCTCCAGCCCCTGTGATTTTGGGAGGTGTGGGGTTGTGGGGATCCTTACTCTCCCCCCAGCTCTGCAGAGACTGCTGGCACTGGGAGGGGTCAGAGGGGACCACAGGCGCTGCCCCCTCCCCAGCAGGGAGGTGTTAGGGTGGGGGTGCCCCAGCACCCACTGCAGCATGGGGGGTGCCCGTCAGATGTGCGGCCAGGTGGGTGCCGCGTCCCGGCCTTGGGGCCGCCCGGAGCTGGTTCCTCCTGATCCTCTTAGCGCCCAGGGGATTAGTGGTGCTGGCTTCAGCCAGGGTCACCTTGGGCAAGGGGAGGGCTGGCTTGTCCCCTCCTTCCCCTGCCTCTTCCAGAGAGGAAGGCTTGTGCCCTGTCCCTGCCCACGCCAGCCTCCCTTCCACCCCTCGTGTGTTTGTCAGGGGGTTTGTTTCTGTGCCATTTTAAATAACTCTATTTTTATAGGACCTACCAAAACATATCACCCTCTCCCAGCTCACACCCTGCCTGTCTGCCCCCTCACCTCTGCCATGGGGCAGCTTGCCCTCAGTGCCTTTCCCATGCCCTTGTCCCCAGCATCCGTGTTTCCCCCTCCCAAAAAAAGCCTGGCCCATGCCCCTGTGATGCCCAGCCTGCCAGGGGAGAGGGGCATGGGGCTGGGGCTGCCAGCTGGGGACACCCTGGGGACATGCCTGGGGTGGGCAGAAGTGGGGGGGGGCCCAGCTGGGCACCCGGGGGGGTCAAACCAAAGGAAAAGCCTGGCCGTACCCTGCTCTGGCTTGGTCACCCCCAGCTCTGGGGGGGGAATGTTTGTATTTTATTTCGGTTGTGTCCCGTTCCCAGAGCCCGGCTTGCCCGTGTACCACTTGGAAACACCGATTAAAAACAAGCCCCGGCTCTGTTTTTTTTTCAGGGCTGCATCTGTGTGTGAGGAGCAGGGTCAGTGGCCTCCTGTCCTCCTGTGTCACTGGTGGTGCCTACCCTGGGGTCCTGCTGCGGGCAGCTCCTCCATGCCCACAGGGTGGGTCTGGCTCTTGCACTCTGGCTGTGCAGAGCCCAGCCACAGCTCGGTGCAGGAATGAGCCACCCAAGCCCTCCTCGAAGGGGAGGTGGTGCAGCATCACTCCGCTGTGGCACCAGGCACCCGCACCACCAGCTCCATGGGCTCCTTGGCTTTGTTGCGGTAGGCCTGGCGGATGATGTCCACAGCCCGCTGGTGGGTGACGTTCTGCAGACTCTCTCCATCCACTGACACCAGCTCCTGCCCAGCCTGGCCCCAGTGAGGGAAGGCATTGCGGTGAGATGCACTCGCTTTTGGGGTGCCAGGGGACTGCCAACACCCAGCGGCACCGTAGGATGGGGGCATTTGGGTGCCTTCCCACCCCTGAAGGTTTCCCTCATACCTTGAGAATGCCACTGAGGAATGCAGCTCCCCCAGGGAAGATCTTCTCGATCTTTACCACCGGCTGTGCCCTTGACTCGATGCCACCAGAGATGCTGATCCCTGTGAGAGAGCCACGAGACCCTCGCACCTGGGTAGGCTGGGACCTCCACCCACTCCTGGGCACGGCACCCCCTCCCCTGGGCAGCTGTGCCTCTGTCCTGCAATTTCGGTAAGTCCTACACGGATGAAGGAGGGGGGCAGGGGTAGCTCCTCTTCTCCCCTTCTAGTTTTGGAGGAGCAATCAGGGTTTTCCCTCTGCCCTCTAACTGGGGTGCCCCTTGACAAGGGGGTGCTGCCCATCCCGGCGATGCTGGTGCCAGGAGGCACCCCATCCCACCTCTTCCCACCCCTGGCATCCCACCCACGTCTCACCCACCCAGTGAGTGCTTCAGCTTGGAGAGGGTGACGGTGAGCAGTTGATACTCCTCCTCCTCCTCTTCCTCTCTGTCAGCATCGCCAGGTCCATTTGTGGCTGCTCCAGCCCCTGCCTCACCCCCTGGCCCCCTGAGGAGAGGCGTGAGGGGGGGCCGTGCCCGCCGGGGCTTCCCCAGCACCTCGTCCCCTCCATGGGGTGTTGTCCCTTGGGGCTCCCTGCGCCTGGGGCTGCTCGAGTGCCTGCGCCCCTCGCCCGGGGAGGGCTCGGCCAGCAGCCAGTTGGGGGCCCTGGGGCTGGCGGCAGGCGGGGAGCGGCTGGTGCAGGCGTAGGCATCCACTGGCACATCGGGGAGCGGGGTGTAGGTGCGGGGGTGAAGCCGGCGGGGGCTGGGGGAGGCCCGTGGCCGGGCTGGGCTCGCCTGCAGCCCCCCGGCTTCCTCTGGCTCCGGGGTCCCTGCCGGCTTCAGCAGGAACCCGCCTCGATAGTCTGCAACGAGAGGAGCTCAGGGATCCCACCCCAACCCCCCAGCCCTGCTCCCTGGGACCCCCAGCCACCCGGGGATCCCCCTGGGACCCCACAGCCCTGGGAAGTCTCCCAGCTAGAGACCCCCAGATCTTCCTCCTGCAGGGATATTCAAACACCCCAGGTCCCCTCCTCTCTAGAACCTCTGACACCCAGAGACCCTCAGGCACCCCAGCTCTCTTCATGGACTCCAGGTCCTCCTCCCCAAGACCCCCTGGCACCCAGGATCCAGAGATCCTGTTACTCTAGGACTTCCCAGCAGCCAGGGACATCAGAGGTCCTTTTCCTCAGGACATTCTGCACCCAGGTACTGCAGCTCCCTTCCTCCTCTCCCAAACTGCACCCATACCCCCGTCCACCCTGCATTCCTCACCATGAAAAGCCGGCAGACCCCGTGGGGTAGCACTCACCAGGCACTGGTGTGATGAGGTGTCTCTTAGGGGGGACATCGTGGTGGGCCGGGCGGAGGGCGGGTGAGCGCACTGCAGGCAGGGAGAGCCACCAGTCGGTCACCCCCCCGCAAGCTGTGTCCACTCCTACCCGCTACTCCTGCGTGCCAAGGTCCCTGGGGTCCAGGCTCTACCTGAGCGGCTCTTCAGGGCATCGAAGGCTTCCAGCTCCAGGGGCATCACCATGCTATCGAACCGGCCCAGGTCTGTGGGGGCCACCACGCTCCTGTCAAGCCAAAGAGAGGGGAATAGGTTGTAGCAGGCTCTGGGACGGAGCGTGATCAGGCCTGAAGAGTGTACGTGAGGCTGCGGGTCCATCCCACCCAGCTCTGCAGCACCAGGGTAATCCCCAGCACCACTCACCTCACGTCCCGCAGCAGCAGGACCTTCTCGGGCCGGTCCAGGATGGCCAGCAGCGGCCGCACCAAATCCTCCACGCTGCCCTCATGCAGGTACTGTGGGTGCAGGAGGGCATCAGCAGACAGGTGCCCCCCGCCCCGTGCCTCAGTTTACCTCCCAGAACTTAACGTGGGCACGTAGCACTGATTGTCGTGCCCCCCACGATGCAGGAGCTGCCCAGGAATGAGCCCAGGGCGCCAGCACTGCCCTGCCTGCGCTCTGCCCAGGGTGCCGTACCCGGGAGCAGTGGCGGAGCACGGCCGTCACCTCGTCGGGGCTGAGGAGGCGCGCGGCGGTGTCCTGGATGTGCGGGAACCGGGCCTCGGGGTCACTGCCGTTGGGCTGCAGGGCGGCGATGCCCAGGATGCTGGCACGACGGCTTTTCTCTGGAGGGGCACAGCAAGGAGGGGTGGACAGCGAGGCAGAGACCATCCTGGGCACCCCACACACTCCCTCACATCCCCCACCCCAACAGCTTGCTTCACGCCAGAGTCAGAAGGAGACATGCAGCACGCGGCCAGGCGCATGCAGAGCCTGCCCACCCCCACCCCCGCACATGGGCACTCCTGTTACCCCGCTTCAGGCTCCGGATGACAAACTTCTGCACAGCGCCTACTGCAAGGGAGATGGAAAGGGGTGAGCGCTCGAGGAGGGGAGGCAGCGGCATCACTGCCCATCAACAAAATTGTATGCCTGGGGACCCCCTCCCCATGCCCCCCTCCATGCCAGGGATGCCACGACAGGACCACGGTGCCTGCAGAAGGGGGGATGAATCCCAGGTTGAGTCCTTCTCTGCCTGTCTCCCAGTCCGGTACCTCGATCCCCATCAGAGCGCCCCGGGGACTTGGCGCGTGCCCGGCGGTCAGAGGCGGGGGGCTCCTGGCTGGGAGGGGCCCAGCTCTGGCTGGTGGCACGGCCCCCCTTGAAGAAGAGGTTGACAAGGGTCTTGGAGCGGTGCAGCCCCGGGGTGGCCCCCCGTGTCCCTTGTCCCTCTGGCTTCTCCTTCTTCCGCTTCTCCTCTGGGGACAGAGAGCAGGGGTGGGGTGGAGTGGAGAGGCCAGGGGATGCCCCCCCAAATGGTGCTTGGGGCATGGAACTTGCGGAGTTGGAGGGGCTATGGGGGTGGCACTGACTGGAAGGAAGTCCTGCTGTAGGGTGCAGGGGGTCTTCAGGGGCCAAGGGGCTGGGCTTCGTGGTGCCCAGCAAGCCCCAGGGACAGGGCTGGGGCTACGCAGGGCTATAGGATGCTCAGGGCTGATGGCCAGAGGTCGGTACGGGCTGGGGGCTATAGGGTGCCAGGATAGGGGCCGGGACTTGGTGACAGGATACCCAGGAGCAGGGACCAGGTGTCCGTGTGGGTCAGGGGCTATAGGATGCTCGAGTGGAAAACAGGCTCCGCATAGGGTAGCGGCTGAGTTGTAGGACTTCCAGGGCTGGGGGTGCAGGGTTGGAGGGAGACCCCAGCCAGGGGTGAGCCCCACATGTGGGACCATGCCCCAGTGCCTACCAGCAACGGTGAGGTCGCTCTGGGAGCGCGTGATGGGCTGCCGGGGCCGGCTCAGCGCCAGCAGCAGGGCCGTCTTGGGTGAATGGGCGAAGGTCCGTCGCGGGTGGGTGCCAGGGGGCTCACGGGTGCCCTGGCCCCGGATGGCCGTGTCCCGCAGGAGCTCGGGGGGCCGCACTGTGCGCCGCGTCTCTGGCAGCGCCTCGGCGGCTGGCTCGGTCTGCATGGCCCGCTCAGCACGCTCCCGTGCCCAGCCCCGCCGCGGTCCATCTTCAGTGGAGATGGCCACGTCCACGGTGCGGGCGGGGGGCCCCGGGGTGGCCGTCCCCAGCCCATTCACTGTCCCTGGTGCCGGCCCCGAGGAGTAGGAAGAGATGGAGGAGCTGGTCTCTGAGGCCTGAGACAGCTGCTGCAGCTGCCCGTTGGTCACTGCAAAGGCACAGTGGGCACACAGGGTGACACTCTGTGGGGCCACAGAGAGCTCTGCATCTCCCCCGAGGATAGGGGACACGTGGGGGCACAGGGACCACAGGGCTGCTGGCCATGGCATGGAGCTCTTCATGTCTCCTCTAAGGATGGGAGACAGGTGGAACCCTGCAATCGCATGAGGACAGTGGGGATGCTGACTGTGGCACAGAGAGCTTCACGCCCCCTCCAAGGCCATGGGACCCCATGGCACGTGGACCTTCTCCCTCCCCACAGTGGCCAGACACCGCTTGCATGGTGACCCCAGCCCCCCTGATGCCCCAGCCTGGTGTCTCTCCCAGAACCCGCAGCACTGCCCTTACAGCGACTGAGCCAGCAGTACTCGGCCACCATCTCCTTGTAGGCAGGGAACCGTCCCGTCTCCTAGGTACAGGGGGAGAGGACAAGGGGGTCAGCGCGCACCGGCCGCCTTGGGCGAACCCGATCCGGTGCCAGCCATGAATAATGCATCCCCCCGGCTCCCACCCGCCTGAAACCCAACCAGCCGGCAGCCGCACCAGCCCCACGGGCGCCGGGCCCAGCTGGGGCAGTGCCAGCGCGGGAACCTGCCGACACCCCACCCTGCCCGGGGGTCCTGCGGGGCCAGGCACGCCTACCTTGATGGTTAGCATGATGTGGGTCTGCCCCTTGAGCACCTCCACTGCCTTGCTATGGCTTATGTCTTCAAACTTGACTCCGTTGGCTGCAAGGACTTGGTCTCCCACCCGAATGCCGTTCTGCTCCGCCAGCCCACCGGGGTCCACCCTGGGGCAGCAGCAGAGAGGGGGCAGGATGAGGCCAAGCCCTCACCGGAGCCCTGCTCTCGCCCCACACGTTCGCCTGCCTGGGTGGCCCCGTGCCCCAGCACCCACGGTGGTGATGCCCGCAGTCTTATGAGGGTAGAAGGCTCATCTAGGGAGGGGGTGCGGAGCCCCAGCGCGGGCACAGCAGGGATCGGGGCGTTATGGTTCCCCTCGTGCCCCCCGGGGCAGCCGTACTTGGAGACGTAGATGCCGAGGCCGAACTCCCTGCCGCCACGGATGTTGAAGCCCAGGCAGTAGTCATCAGAGGTGGTATAGAGGTGGACGATGCGCCGCAGCCCGTCCTCAGAGCCACTCTCCGACGGTGTAGAGCCGCTTTTCTCCACCACCAGGCGCCTGTTCACCACGTCCACCCTAGCGCATGGGCACAGTGAAAGAGGGATGTTGAGGATGGGTTGTACCCTACTGGCTCCGGACCTTCCCATCCCATCCTGTGCCCCCCAAATCTCCCAGCTTTGGGATTCTCCCTGTCCCCCAGCACCCCCCAACAAGCCTCCCCACCATGTCCTCCCTGGGGTTGGGCTTTGGGATGCAGGCACGGGGGATGCCCCGCTCACCATGCTGTCTTCTCCTTGGAGAACTTGATGCCCGGCACGCGGCCCATCCGCCTGACCACCATGCGGAGGCGGTTGTTGCCAGTGAGGACCTTGACGGCGCTGCTCATGGTGATGTTCTCTAGGCTCACACTGTTCACCTCCGTGATCTTGTCACCAACACACAGGCCAGCCTGCTCTGCAAGGGGCACACGGCTCAGCTGGGTACCGACGCCCTTCTTTGGCATCCCCTCCCTAAATACGTCCCCAGCCAGATCTAAACCCCACGGGAACAGGGGCTGGGACGCCTGGCAATCACACCGAGGCCGTGGTGGGCATGTGGGTCTTGTCTCCTTGCTGTGGCTCAGGGATGGAGCTCACAGCCATTGGCACAGGGCTGCCCACTCCTGTCCCCTGCCCTTCTCCATGGGAAGCCTGAAAACACCACGGCCAGAGCTGGCAGTGAGCAAATGGTGGCTTGTTGTTGCTGTGGCACTGTCACCGGGAGCTTCCCGAGAGGGTCCTATAGGCACGGTCCTGTCCCCGGCGGTGTCCGTCGCCCAGTCTCACTTACCAGCAGCGCTGCCCTCCTCCACTTTGCTGACAAAGATTCCCAGGCCGTGCTCGGAGCCGCCGCGGACGCTGAAGCCCAGCTTGCCGTCCACACTCTTCTCCACAGTGATGGCATTGATGACGTCGCTCTCATTGCTGCTGGCTGTGGGGACAGGGGACAGGAACCTGTCACCTGGGCTGGGTGCGAGCAACTGTGGGTGTCCCCAGTGTCAGGACAACTCTCCCCACTCCCAGACAGAGAACCCAGGCGTCCAGACCCCCTGGGCCACGCGGGCACCTCACGCACCTTCAATGGGGGTGTTGATGAGGATGACACGGCCCATGGGGGAGGCAGCGCGGCTGCCCCGGGTGACCCCATTGAGCAGGCGGCTCTGCTTGCTGAGGAGGCAGTGGGGAGCCAGGCTGGCCTCGCTGCTGGAGCTCCGTGACCGGCTGCCCGTCGTCATCCCCGACAGCGTCGCGTCCCAGCCCTGGGCCATGGTGGTGCTGGGCGCCCTGGCGTCCCGGCGTCCGGCTTGGGGCTGGCCGCGTCCTCAAGAGGCCGAGGCTGCCCGCCAGCCGGGAAGGGACATGGCATAGTCCAGCAACACATGCCCAGGCTCGGGCACCGCTCTCTCTTAGCAGCGCGATGCTGGGACCGGCTGGCGCAGGTGCTCACTGATGGCAGGATGGGTCCCGGGTATAGCGGCACAGCCTGAGGAGAAAAGAAGCTTCGTGACCTGCTCTCCAGCCCAATCCCCTCCCGTCCTGTAGCACCCTGGGGGCCAAACTGCTCCGGGGCGCCTGGGGACCACCATGGGGGCAGCGGGCACAGGCTGCCCAGCCCTGGGGCAAAGGTGCTGAGGTGCAAAGGAGCTTGACCTGGCAGCATAAATCCGGAACAGGGGGTGCAAAGGGGCTTTGCCTGGCAGCGTAAATCCGGAACAGGGGGTGCAAAGGGGCTTTGCCTGGTGGCGTAAATCCAGAAAGCCACCGGAGAGGGGACTTTAACCCCGAGAGCACGACCTGCCCCCCCGACCCCTCAACGCTGGGGACGCTCTGCCTTAGGGAGAGGGGCCATCCCGTGCCCACAGCGCTCGGAGCCGCTCCGCATTTACCCGGCCGGAGCCGCTGCCGTGGGGCAGGGGCCGGGCTCGCCGCCCCCGGGGATTTTCCAGGCGCGGGTTAAACGCCATCTCAAGCCCCCCCCGCTCCGTCCCCGGCTCGCCCCAGCCTGACCTCAATCAATAAGTGATGGCCCCGGCCGGGGGGGTCGCACCGGTGTCCCCGCCGCCCGCCAGCCCCCCACGGCGCCCCCAACCTCGCCGCCCCTCATCGACCGGCGGAGCCCCCTCCCCGAAGGGG
>WEIS01043430.1:32549-51045 GCA_013389965.1 Todus mexicanus
CCCATGACGAGCCCGTACGTCAGAGCGGCGCGCGAGAGCGTGACCGGGACCGGGAGCGGGAGCCGTGAGTGCGGGGAGGGGTGTGGGGTTGTCACGGGCGGGGGGGTCCGGGGCCGCCCCGCCGCGGATATTCCGCCTTCCCGGGCCGCTCCTGCCCCGGCTGCAGCTCCAGCCCCGGGCTGAGGGGTCCCCGTTCCCCCCGCTGCGGCCGAGGGGTCCCTCCCTGGCCCTGCTGCCGCTGAGACGGGGCGGGGTCACCCGGAGCGGTATCGGGGTGCGGGGGGCTGCGGGATGTGCCCTGGGGGCCCCGCGCAGCTTCCCGACAGCGCGGCCCCCGCAGCTGTGCCCCCCGGGGCTGTGTCCCCCGGAGCTGTGCCCCCCAGGCTGGGGGAGCTGCAGAGCTGTGCCCGCCGCGCTGCGGGGCGCACACACACGCACACAGAACTCACGGAACTGCCCCGTGTCTCCCCCCGCAGAAGATGCCACCCACCCTCCCTGCCAACATCAACATCCGTGAGCCCCGCTGGGACCAGAGCACCTTCCAGGGCCGGGCCAAGCACTTCTTCACGGTGACCGACCCCCGCAACCTGCTGCTGTCGGGGGCCGCGCTGGAGGAGGCTCGGCGGGTGGTGGAGGACTACAGGTACCCGGGTGGGGAGCGGTCCCTGGCACCGCTCCTGGCGGGGTGCAGCCTCCGGGCCCCCCGCAGGGCTGGCAGTGACCCCTCCTGGCCAAAGCCAGCTTCCCAAATTGCCTGGCTGGTCCCTCAGGTGCCCCTCAGCTCTTCGCCGTGGGCTGGGGGAGCAGGCAGGGTATGGGTGCCGGCAGAGGGTCTCCCAGCAGGCGCTACTCTTACCCGACAGGGCGGGCAGGGTACCCCCGGGGCTGACGGAGGACCAGCTTTGGAGAGCCAAGTACATCTACGACTCGGCTTTCCACCCCGACACGGGCGAGAAAATGTTCCTCATAGGGCGCATGTCCGCCCAGGTGCCCATGAACATGACCATCACTGGCTGCATGTTGACCTTCTACAGGTACTCATCCCCTCTCCCCCCGGGTATGCTCCTGGCCCTGGGGTGAGGAGCGGACGTGTGTCCCGTACCCCACAAGGCACCCGTGCCATGGGAGCGTGGATGGCACACCCCAGTACCACCAGCACCCTCCTCTCTCTGCTAGGACCACGCCGGCCGTGCTGTTCTGGCAGTGGGTCAATCAGTCCTTCAATGCCATCGTCAACTACACCAACCGCAGCGGGGATGCGCCTATCACCACCAGGTAAGCATCCCTCTGAGCGAGTCCCCAGGGCAACCCAAAACGCTGCGAGAGAGCGCCTTGAATAACCTCGACTCGTGGGGCGTCTGAGAGCCGGCACGATGAGGTTCTGCTGCAACCAGAGGTGGACACCAGCGGGGCTGTCAGGGTTAGCGGCAGAGCTGGGAGAGGAACGCAGGCGTCCCGCTGCTGTTGAAGGGCATGCTCTCCCCTCCTTTCTGGGGGGTGTATGGAACCGGGGGACCCTGGCTCATTGGTGTCACCTTCTGCTCTTGCAGCCAGCTAGGGACGGCCTATGTGAGCGCGACCACAGGGGCGGTTGTCACAGCGCTGGGACTCAAGTCGCTCACCAAGGTAAGGGCGCTCTTGGCCGTCGCTGGCTGGTGCACCAGACACTCCCCTTGGGGTCTCCCTGAGCTGAGCAGGAGATTCACCCCGTGGCCTCGGGAGGGGGAGAAAATGGAGGAATGAGGTTGCCTGGGAGCACCCACACAAGGCAGCCGCTCTCCCCAGCGATGGGTCTGGAGGTGGCCTGTCCCTCCAGCCCTGATTCGCTCCCCACTGGATCTCAAGGCTTCTTCCACCCCTTGGCCTCCTTCCTGGGCTGGGAGGGGATGTGGGACCCCTCCGCCCCGCTGCGCTGTGCAGCTTTCACCATTTGGGAGTTGCAGGAGAGGAAGGAACGATTTTCCCCAGTGGGGCTGAGACACCCCAGGGTCTTCCAGGGGGATGGTGGCAAACCTCGGGTCAGCCAGTTCTGCGCCCACGCCATCTGCATGATGGTGATGTGCTCATTTCTTATCCCCTCAGCACTTGCCAGCCATCGTTGGCCGATACGTGCCCTTCGCAGCCGTCGCTGCTGCCAACTGCATCAACATCCCGCTGATGAGGCAGAGGTGAGCCCCTGGGCTGGGACAGGGTGCTGGGGCTCGCGTCGGGATTCCCCAGGCACTAGTAGGGGATGTGGGGAGTAGTGCCCTGGGCTTGCAGGAAACTCGTTTCCTGGCCCTGCTGGAATCTCTTACCCTGGGGACTTGGTTTGAGGGTACAAGCACCTGGTTGCATCCCAAGGACTTAGTGGTTAAGCCATCTGTGAACTCCGGTCCCTGTCCAGCCCTTCTGAGGAAACCCCAAGTGTGAATGTGGGTACAGCTGAAAATCCCCTGGTGTATTACGCAGGCAGGGGATGGGGAGTACAGGATGATGCCAGCCTCCATTGGAGACGTTCCCCTGTGCTGTATCTCTGCCCTGTCCCGCGATCCCCCCACCCACGTGCCCTAGGCGCCACTCATCCCTGTTCTCCTTGCAGAGAGCTCAAGCTGGGGATCCCTGTCACGGATGAGAATGGGAACCGCCTGGGCGAGTCCACAGCGGCAGCCCAGAAGGCCATTTTCCAGGTGGTGGTGTCCCGCATTGGCATGGCAGTCCCAGCTATGGGTGAGTCTCCTTTCCTCCACATCTGTCTCAGGGCTGAAGCCAGTCCCTGGCAGCATGGGACAGGGTCCCAGGGCTATCAGGGAGCTGAGAGCACTGGGAGCTCATCTCCTTCTCCTCTCCCTCAGCCATCCCCCCAGTGATCATGAACGCGTTGGAGAAGAGAGCTTTCCTGAAGGTACTGGTGGTCCTGGGGCAGGAGGGTGGGCAGGGTGACACCCCTCTAGCTCGTCACAGTGCTGACACCCCTCAGGGCTGAGAGGAACAGACACCTTCCTGCCCCCTTCGCCCTCCTGACGTGCAACCTCTCCCTGTTCCCACAGCGGTACCCGTACCTGAATGCTCCTCTGCAAGTTGGCCTGGTGGGACTCTGGTAAGTCACCCACCTCTGATGGGCATCGCCACCCTGGGCACAGCCCAAGCCCAAGTATGGGGGGCAGTGCTGCTGGGGAGTCTGCTTGGCAGGGGAGGTGAGAGCTGCCCCAGAGCTCCTTTGGGGGAGAGGGCATCTCCTTACCCTTTTGCTGGCTGAGCACCTGGCACAGCTCTGGGCTGCCTCCTTGCTGCTCTGGGATCAAGCTGCAGGTGCACATGGGTGATTATGCAACCCGGCTTCTCTCTGTGTCTTTCCTTCACAGCCTGGTGTTTGCGACCCCGCTGTGCTGTGCGCTCTTCCCACAGAAAAGGTAAGGATGGGCACCCTGCCCCCAGGACATCCTTTTGCATCTTCAAGCGGTCAGAGGCTTGAAGCTGCCTGTGTCCCTGTGGCAGTTGGGGGTTTGTGGGGACAATGTCCCCATGGGGTGCAGGTGGGGAACGAGGGGCAGTGGGTGGTTTCCCAGCCCAGGGCTCCGAGCAGGTTCACCCCCTCCATCTCGTGTATCCGTGTCCCCTTGGCAGCTCGATGTCCGTGAGCCGCCTGGAGCCTGAAGTCCAAGCTCGGATCCGGGAGAAAGACCGATGGCTGGAGACTGTCTACTTCAACAAAGGGCTCTGAATGGGGGGCCTGGGGCACCCGGGGCGGCCGAGACGCGTGCTGCAGAGCTGTTGGGCCAGCGCATCGCTGAGCTTCGCCCCTCGGAGCCCCTCGGGGCCGCCGCTGCTTTCCCTTGGCTGTCGTGTGTCCGTAGGTCCCAGGTGCTCGGCCCTGCTTCTCGGGATGCCCGCAGCGCTGCACTGAACCCCGTCCCCGCGCCTGGGCTCAGCCCTGCTCTGGGGACCGCCTGGCCGGCACCCCGGTGCGTTTCTCCTGTGCTCACCCTGCGTGCCCACAGCTGTGTGCGGGGCCCGGAGCATGGGCAGTGGCACCAGGGACCTTGTGAGCAGGGATCTGGAGTCGGCAAGAAAATGGTGCTCCTCAGCTGATAGGAGGCAGCAGACAATCATGGCATTTGAGGGTGGAACCCCTCTGCAGGCAATTCAGCAGCTGGTGCCTGGGGATGGCAGAGCAGGTTTTGGAGAGAAAAGCTGCCCATGCCCAAAATAGCTATGGGCAAGTGATTTCAAGTGCGCACAGTGGCTTGAACCTTGTGGGGGGCTCTCCCAGCTCAGGTGTGCAGCTCCCCCTGTGCTCTCCTCTGGGCTGCTCCAGGGATTTAATCTGGCTTTCTGCTCCTTCCGTCTCCAGTACAAGTGGCACAGTTTTAATCCCTGCAGAGAGTCTTTGTTTTTATTCTCATGTAAATGTCATCTCTGTTCAGGGCTGGGCTCCCCCTGAGGGGTCACTCTACCCGCCTCCTGGGGCACTTGCTTTCAGGTGGACCTTCTCAAATAGCTTTAAGTGCACCGTGGTTTCCTCTAGCTATTTTTGATAAACGTATAACGTACCTATATTTACCAAATAATAAAGGCAAGTTGTTTATACAAAACCAAGCCCAAAGAGAAGCCTGTTGCTTGCCAATTTGTCTATCGTGGAGAGGGACTGCCATTGGGGTGAGGATGGCATGGGCAGGTTGGCTGCTGGGGTGACCGTGTGCCCCCTGGGGACGAGCTCTGCTCCCCATTTCCCAGCCTGCTGCCTTTGCAGCAGCTCCAGCTGGCTCAGTGTATGGCTAAGCTCATCCAGCTGTCGGAAGGGCTTTTTTTAGCACCGAGGGCTTTGTGCTTTGCCACCACACAGAGGGCTTTGCTAAGCCGCTGCCCTGCGTGCTGCTGGTTTGGAGAGACCGGAGCGTCCTCCTGGCTCTGCCCACGCTCCCACCCCCTCTTGCAGCCCGCTCACAGGACGCCCTGGGCCTCCGCCTGCCTCTCAAGCGAGGATATTTTTAATCCTGCTTTCTAAGCATGGCTATCGGAGAGGACATTCCTGCTGTTGTGGGCCCCGGCAAACCTGCAAGCAGCGGCTGTGTCACCCGCAGGCCAGGCCAGTCAGATGGATGCCCATGCAAGGAGAGGAGCAAGAGCCTCTGCGCTGAACTAGGGTAGAGGAGCAAGAGTTGCTGTAAAGCCAAAGCTGGGCAGATGCAGCAGCTGGCAAGATAAGGGCTGGGTAGCCCAGAGCCACCCTGTGCCGTAGCTTCCCCTGCGGGCAGGGGCTGGCAAGGCTTCCTCCCCCCAGAAGCAGCCAGGACACCTGCACCCAGCACCCACCCCAAGTAGGGGAGCGGATTGGGACAGGCGTGTCAGGGATGTGTCCCCCTCCTTCTGCTGGCCCTGGCATATTGCAAATATCTCCCCTGAGCCAGCCATTGGCGGCTTATAAATAATGCAGCCCCTTGCCGTGCAATAAGGGCTTGTCAGTAGCTATTCTGCTCTCATAAATTAAAGATGAAAAGGTACAAGGCTCTTGCCAGAAAAATGAAGACAAATTTTTAATAGCTTGCCAAGACACAGGGAGATGGAGCGCTCGGGAAAAATGAATTACGTTTTTATTATGTGTTTTATTGTGGTGTAATTGAACGGGATTAGCTGAGAATACAATATATTTCCAGGGCAGTGCAAAGAAAACAAAAATAATGATGACACCTGCCCCCCTCTGCTGCATCACTAGCCTGCATGGGAACACTCTCCATGCATACACTGGCTGGGAGCTGGCCCTGAGCTGCTGGTAGCTGGGAGAGGTAGAGATGAGGATGGGAGGGACACCAGAGGGGATAGGGGACTGGAAACGTTTGGGATGCCTGTGTCTGGCTGGATGGCTAGGCAGGATCTGGGGTCACCCCAAGAAGTCCCAGAGCGGTGGGCTGGGGTGCAGGGCAGGGTGGCACGGCAGCACGCAGCTGCACAGGGCCACTGGATGTCTTTGGTATGTCCCCAAGCCTCCATGTGCTTTCATGCCATCACTGAGATCCCCTTTGGTCTGTCCCACACCAGCACAGGCTGGCACTGCCAGGCTGAGACCTGACAAACTTGGCTCTGGTGGGGAGCGGGTCTAGGGTGCTGCCCTGCAAACCAGCCACCCTGACTGTCCTCCCCTAGAGCTGGCACCACTGTGAGCCCACGGACTTGATCACTTAACTGGGCTAGGAGGGACCTGTCCCCATGGACTCTCTGGTTGGGAGGGAGAGAAAGATTACCCCCAGCAGGTGAGTTTTTTGCTGGTGACAAGCCGAAAGGCGACACTACTGCCTCTTGGGGGAGCCCAGGGTGGATGCAGGGGAGCAAGAACGCTTGGTCCCTTCCTGAGTGGGCTTATCCCAGAGGTTATGGGCCAGTTCCTGAAAAGCAGTGGCTGGGTGTCCCCAGGGGTGCTGGGCGGCGCTAGGCCAGGGACATCGATTGGCCCCTGGCATTTTTAATGAGCTGCCCGACCGCAAGCTTTAACCTTGCCCATAATGAGGGCGAGCAGCAGCAATTCCTACCGCCACAGCCGGCTCCCCCAGCCTTAATGAGCTAATCAATACTTGTTCTCAGCTTAATTTCCAGCTAATTGCTCTTTAATGACGCCTGGAAACGGGCAGCCTCTTGCAGGGGAGGCGGGCAGGCTCCCCCTCCCCAGTGCCCATCCCTGGTGGCAGGGGGTGCAGGGTCACTGGTGCTGGGTCACCTTCCCTGGCTGTGTCCCAGCCCCGCTGGCACTGCTGGAGGCTGAGGAAAGGGACAGTAGGCACAGGGCACTGTGCCACCGAGCTGGCAGCACCCTCTCGAGTGCCCACCCTGGCTGGGGGGGCTGTACAGTCCTGTGCACCCAGGGCAGGCTGAGCAGAAAGTCTTTACAGCCCTGGAGGGTCCCCAAGCCTCTCAGGACACTACGTGGGGTCCCCAGGGTGGGCTCATGAGGGAGGCTTATTTTTATAGAATCATAGAGCGGTTTGGGTTGGAAGGGACTTCTAAAGTTCACATAGCTCAACCCCCCTGCATTAGGCAGGGACATCCTCAACTAGAGCGGGGTTGCTCAGAGCCACGTCCAACCTGACCTTGAATGTTTCCAGGGATGGGGCATCCACCATCTCTTTGGGCAACCTCTCTGGTTTTGGGGTGCGAGGAGATGCGGGGAGGGGAGAACTGACGCGGCCACGCGTTGCTGCGGGATCTGCAGGCTCCAGCTACAGGGACAGCGTCCGGGCAAGAGGATGGGTCCGAGGCCAGCAGCGTCCTGGAGGTGGCAGCAGAGCCCCCGCAGCTGCTGCCCGCACCGCGCTGCCCCCGCCGGTGATGCGGGGCAGGCAGGAATTGCGGGGAGGGGGCGTAGGCAGCAGGGACGTTTAGGGGGTTCTGCTGCTTGCTGCGGGGTCAGGGTTGCTCGGGCAACCCGGAATGTCGCAGGGTGGTGGGAACCGCGCTGTGCCGGCCCCAAGGTGTCAAAATTGGCAGGGCAGTGTCAGCCTGGGGGCCGGGCAGGCAGAGAGAGGCAGCCCCGGGACTCAATCCCCCGCCACCCGTTTGGTTCCTGGCCACGGGTTATACGAGCTGCTCTTGGATGTGGCTGGTGGAAAAAACCCAGTGAAAGCCGGGGAATTCCTGCAGGGAAGGAGCTGAGTCGCATCCAGCCCTTCCGAGCTGTGGCTTCTGCTGGAGAAGGGGCCTGACAGCCTCCAGCCAGGGGCACTGTGGCAGCCTGGGGACCAGAGCATCCTTGGGGATGCTCCCCTTTGCTCCTGGGGGCCAGCCTGAGAGTCTCCTGTGTCTGTCCCAGTCACAGCTGCAACCGTTTCCCCAAGAATTTGCTGAGGGGATTGTTCTAGGGAAGAATTTGCTCTGGAAGAGCCTGGAGAAACCTCAGTCTGGCTGCTTCCCAGGGCAGGTCTTGCCTGGCACACAGGCGGGAGGGACCTGTCTGCCACTTGTCCCTTATCCCTGCGGCAGACCCCTGGGATGCTACTGGGATCCCCGAGAGCCACGTGGCCTTGGGATGGTCTGGCTGGATCCTGGCTGTGTCAGGCTGCTCCAGGAAATGGAGAGGAGCAGCAGCGGTTTGAGGTGAAACAAGGGACATTTGGCTTATTATCAGAATGAGAGCGCCGCTGACCCAGGCAGCGTGCCAGCAGCATGCCATATTCCAACATGTCCTGGTGACATTTGTTTCTACCGTGACATAACCCGCATTTCTAGGCCCTGCTAGCCTCAAAGCTGCTTGCCAGCCCTCCCTGACGTGATGTGCTTTGAGTCACTTGGCCCAGGGCTTTTTTTCCAGGGTGAGTTTTTTCCTTGGCCTCGCCTGCCGTAAGCCCCAGATCCCCACGGGGTGCTCTGGGACATCAGCCCAAGGCCATGGGGGGGTCACTGGGGCCAGGAGCTGGGGGCAGGGGGCTACAGACTGGCCAAGATGGCTGTGTCATCAGGGGCACATCCTGATGATGGAGCTCTGGAGGGATGCCATGGCTGTGGGGTTGCCAGGAGCATCCACAAACTCGTGGCTTCAATGGGACCATCGCAGGGGGGAAATGGTGGTGGGAAGCAACCAGCCACAGAGGGAGGGAGGAAGGGGCTTTGGTGCTTGGGGTTTGCTGCACCTTCAAAGGCCAGCATAGAAGGGCAGCCAGGAATGTGATATACCCCAGTGCCAGGCCACACAGGGCTGTGCCCACCCTTTTCTCACCAAATCTGCTCCCAGCAACCAGAGCTGCAAGTTCTAGGTACAGCCAGGAGCCGTGCTGATTGAACCGAGGTGTGATTGAGCTCAGCTCCTTGTTAGGCACAGGTTAGATCTTCCACCACTCATTCGTAGCTTCTACTATTTATTAGCACATTCAATGGTCTCATTAAGCAGGAGGTTTAATTACCTGCCGGGTTTGAGCTCCATCTTGTTGAGCTGAGCTGCCCATGGCTTTCAGGTCCTGAGTTATGTTGCACCACAGCTGGAGCTCTCCCTGCTCAGTTTCGTGGTTGGATTTCACCTCTGGTCAGGGGTATCCACCCAGAGATGTGGCACCTCTCCACCTCACAAGTGGCAGATGCTGCAGTGATGCTTGGATGAATCCAGCTACCTCAAGGCTGCGAGAACAGGGACATGCCAGGTGCCTGGACCATGGTACATGGGAGAAGGAGTCAGGGCTGGGGCCCTCATTTGTGGGCCTGTCCCCCCTTGTCCCCCTGCCAGGGAAGCAAATAACCAGGGACCATCGCTGGCCTCACTTTTCAGCAGCAAGCTGAGGTTTAAGCGCTGGCCAGGAGCCGTGGGCCAGGCTCACCCCACTGCTTTGCCCCCTGTGTGGGGCAGGGACAGGTGAGGGTGCGCTTGGCTCAGGGATGCCCAAACGCACAGACACCGTTTTGTCCCAAGGTGGGGAAGTGGGACACGGTGGGGGCAGCCCGGGAGGCTCAGCACCCCTAGCTAGATCACCTCCAGCCCATCCCCGGCTCTGGGTGCGTGTGTAGAAAAAACTCAGCCCCTCCTGACTTTTTCCCTGCTCCCAAAGCAGCTGCAGCCTCAGCTGCTCAGCAGCTCGTGGATGTGGGGCCCGAAAAGCTGCGGCAGGCTGGGATTGTGCTCGATGGGCCGGCTGAGGGGAGCCGGGGAGGGAGGCAGCCCCTGAGCCAAGGGGCTGGGGCCGCGGAGGGGAGGCTGGAGGCAGAGCCGGCAGGAAACCTCCGGCTGCGGCGGGCGGGGGGATGGTTGGCCGGCAAAGGTAGATTGAGGGGGGCTGAAGCCTGGCGGATTTTCTGTCGTTAGCCACGCCGGGATTCACAGCGTGACCGAGTGAAAGCCCCGCAGCCCGGAACGAATTTGCAGGAGGGAAAGCAAAAGCAGATTTTTGCAGTGTGGTGCAGGAAACCAGATCCTCTGAGGGGTCCTGAGCTTCGCTGGGGAAGCAAATCCCGCAAATTCCTCGCCTGGAGGAGGGGACCTGGCTGTGGGTTCCCCCTGGCACAGCAGCGAGAGCAAGATGCAAATGCATGGCGTGTCTGTGCTGCAAGGGCAGGCCAGGTCCCCCGCCTCTTGGAGCCAGGGAAACTGAGGCAGAGAGCAGCGAGGCAGCTCACCGGGGGTGCTCTGGAGAGCTGTGCTCACGAGTTTTGCGCTGCAGTGTTGTGGAGCAGCCCCACCGCTGCTTCAGACAACTCCATTCCAGCCAAGGTGATGCCATCGCTTGCACCCCGATACCCCTTCCACACCTGGCTCCCGGGGTGAGCTGAGCACAGCCGTGGCCCAGGAACTATCCCCCTGTTTAATTACAGCAGCTGCTCAGTGTTGCAGCCTGTGTTTCCCCCCCCAGATCGCAGATTTTACCCACTTCCCCAGCCATGCTCAGCCCCGGCTTTCTCCCTCCCACTCACTTCTCCTCCACAGCCCCCTGCAAAGTCGGCCTCTGCCCCTCCTAGGGTGCCCTCCTGCCCTGCGGGTGCAGCTGAGCGTCACCCCAGGGCCCCCCACACAACTCGGGGTGACCCCGGCGCCGGGTTGTGCGGGGAGGTGCGGGTGTCGGGGCGCTGGAGCGGCAGAGCCCCGGGGCTGGGGTTCCCTGGTCCCTGGCAGGGAAGGGGTGCCGGGGCCCGGTGCGGGGCCGGAGAGGGGCGGGGGGACTCACGTTTCGCTGACATCACGGCGGGTGCCGGAGCCGCCGGGGGCAGCAGCAGCCCCGGGCACCGCACACCCGCTGCTGCCGCCCCGGCACCGGCTCCTCCGGTAAGTGGCTATCGGAGACCCCGCTGAGGGAGGGAGGGCTCAGCCGGGACCCCCGGCTCCTGCACCCCCTAAACCAGCTCTGCATTTGTCCCTCCCCTTCCCTGGCCCCCCACACCCAGGGGGTGCTGGAGCCGTGGTAGGGAGGGCTGGGAGGGCTCCGGCACCGGGACCCCTGCCCTTTTCCACCCCCGGGGGGCTCGGTGGGCTCTCATAAACGGATCAAAGCGGTTTGTTATCCAGACGGTGCGTGTGTGTGTGTGTGTGTGCAACCCACCCACCTGGCCACCCCCAGCGCTAGTCCCGGGGGGCTGCAGGGTGCAGACGGAGGGGGGGCAGCCTCTGCCCTGCCGTACCCTTCCCAGGGCAGCTGAGGGGGCAGCCCGGCTGCTGGGTCCCCTCCCTGCACCCACTCACTCGTGCTGGATGGCCCTGGGGTAGGGGACCGTAATTTAACTCAGGGAAGGCAGCCAGGGTGGAACTGGGGACTGGGGGGTGTTTGATTCATTGTCACCCTTCTGGGGACAGGCTGCAGGAGCCTATGTGTGTCCCCCCAGCAGAGATGGGAAGCCTGGGGCAGGTTATTCCTGGGGTGGGGGCTAATGCAGGCTTGGGGTTTGGGGACAGGGACCCTCCTGTGCTGCTACAGGCTGACCATGCTGGGCCTGCTACCAGGCCACTGCCTGCCCGCTTGTGTGCTGAGTTACCCCATGTTCAGCCTTGGTTGCCTGCGTGATAACTGAGGGGGTCATAAAACATTATTGGGGAGGGTGTTTCTTCCCCTGCTAAAGCGAGTGGTGCCTCAAAAGCGGGGTTGCGGTGCAGGGAGGGGAAGAGGACAACAGCCAGGCATGACGGGGAGCATCCTCCTGGCTCAGCTCCTCTCGGCTGGCTGCCTCCAGCATGGAAAGAGCCCCTTGTCTGCAGGATCAGCCACTCCACTGCGCTTGTCTGGATGGCGAGGGAGGAAAAAAGGGCTTGTGACTCTTGCAAAGCGATGGGGAAAGGAAAGAGGCGCCTGGCTTGAGAGTGGCTTCCTGAAAGGAGACAAGGAGCAGGCTACAAACCAGCTGAGCCATGACTATGTAGAGCAGCCTGTCCAGCCCCTGCCAGCCCTGTGGCTCCCCAGGCCATGGTGGAGTCAGAACAGGCTGGGGTCTGCCCACTGGGCTGCCAGCAAAGAAGGATGAAACCTGATGGATCTCGGGTGAGCAGCCCCATCCCATCTTGGGGTAGGAGCTGGCTGTGGAACCCCAGGGTGGGAAGGACATGGCTGCAGAGCTATGGGTGAGGCAGGCTGGGACAGACTCTTCCCTGCACATCATGCAGTGCTGATGCTCAGGGCCAGCCAGCTGGGAGACAGAGGGGCAGGAGACTCACCCTGCCCTGGTAACACGCATTCTCCCTCTTCACATGCCAGGATGGCTCCTTGGATCTAGCCACAGAGGCCAGAGCAGTGCCAGAAATCCGTGTCCAAGTGATGGTGGGACCAGGTTAGAGGAGCTGCCGTGAGGATGTCTGAAGCCAAGACCCTGAGCTCCTCTTGCCTCATATTTTCCTTGTTTTCCTTGCACTGGGCTTCGCTCCACCTGGGCCAGGCTTTTCCCAGCACCTCTGACTATCTCCAGCGAGGCTGGCAGCGGCTGCTGGAGGAAGGGGAGGGCTGTGCCGAGTGCCGGCCAGAGGAGTGCCCAGTGCCACGGGGGTGCCTGGCTGGCACGGTGCCGGATGCCTGCGACTGCTGCTGGGAGTGCGCCAACCTGGAGGGACAGATCTGCGACCTGGACAACACCAACCACTTCTACGGCAAGTGTGGGGAGCACCTGGAGTGCCGGCTGGACACAGGGGATCTGCGGCACGGAGAGGTGCCCGAGCCCCAGTGCACCTGCCTCTCCCACCTGGCCCTCTGTGGCTCCGATGGCAAAACCTATGCCCAGATCTGCAAGTTCCTGGAGGTTGCCCGTGCCCACCCCAGTGCCAACCTCACTGTGGCCCACGAGGGTCCCTGCGAGTCAGGTAGTGCCCTGGGAGCAGCTGTGCAGGCAGCGGGAGGGAGAAAGAGAGGGAGGACTGTACTTACTGGGAAGGGACAAGCAAGGGGGACTGGCTTAAGTATTTTACCTGGCCTCAAACCCAGAGCATCCACAGGGGCACAGCAGCTCTGGGAGCTGCTCTGGACTGTGTCAGGTCCCCTCTAGTCCTCTCACCCTGCTCCTTTGGGGCAGCCGCTGCGGGTCTGGCACCTGGAAAGGTCTGGGAACAGCTTTGCCAAGTGGGAGCAGAGTTTATGGGAAGCAGCAAATCCTGCCGGAGCAGATGGGGAAGTTCCAGAGAATTGTTAGCGAATTCTTGGCGGCAGTGCTGGTTTCACGCTGGCCTGGCAGTCCCGAGAAGTGTGGCTGCCTCCTGCAAATGGAAACCTGGGTCGGTTTGACTTGGCTGTGTGATTCCCACCTCCTATTTAAAACCCATCTGGGAGGACAGGCAGTGGTGAGGAGGCCGTGCCCCACCCTGGCACAGGTCACCCGATGTTGTCACCACAGCCTGAGGGGTGCCAAGGTTGACTTTATTTTCTGTAGATCATCATGATCACTACACCTTGAGTTTTTTCTCGCAGGTATTTTTNTGACACATGGAACATCACTGGGCAGGACGTCATCTTTGGCTGTGAGGTCTTTGCCTACCCCATGGCGTCTATCGAATGGCGGAAGGATGGCATGGAGATGCTGCTGCCTGGAGATGACCCCCACATATCTGTCCAGGTGAGCAGTGTGCCTAGGGCCTTGGACATGGCCTCGGTGTGATCCAGCCCTTGCCAGAGCTTGTGGGCAACCAGACCTGAGCGTGGCCATCCTCCAGGGGTGGTCAAGCCTAGCTGCTTGGGGGAGAGAAGAGGTGGCTGAAGCCTGTACACCATGAGGACTGGCTGAGCCAGGGCTGCTGGCTTTGTGGTAGGAGCTATCAGCATAGCTCTCTTCTGCAGTTTTCTCTTAGTTTTTGTAAGTGTGAATATGTTTTAGGACATACAAGGTCCTGCAGCAGGGAGTTTCCCTCCTCCCTGCCTTTAGTTTGCTCTGCCTGCTGGCTTCACTCACAGCCCTACTGGCCGGGCTGGGGGAGAGGACTTCCCAGGGTGCCTTCCAGCCTGGGTTATCCTCTGATCCCACCAGCAGATTCAGGCAGATCCTGCCCTTTTCTGCCCACTGCTCTAAGCAGTGCTCCCGTCCCAGAGCTGCAGGCCCAGGGGTCAGCATCCTGTCTGTGGGCAGCCCCAAATATAGTGCCCAGCCGGGTGTAGCCAGCTATTAGAGGGTGTGGGCAGAGACACAGAACCGTGCACCACAGCCAGGCACTGATGCGGAGGAAGCTGTGATGGGACAGATGGAGAGAGACAGGGGAGCAGGTGGGACTTGGCACCATTTTGGGATGACGTGCTGGTCCCCTTCTGTCTTTCTGCCCTTCACGCAGCCCCATAGCCTGTTGCAGAGTCCAGTCGAGGACTTTCGTCCTAAGCAGGGCTACCCTGCCTGGCTGGAGGAGACTCGGCTGTCCTCCGCCTCCAGCCACCGCACCGTAATAGCAGCCTGGAAACACAGCTGCAGCCCAGCTGGGTCAGGAAAAGGCTATTTCTTGCTGGGGACAAACAGAAAATAGCATGATTGGCGCCTTAGCAGTATTGGGCCTCGCTGCCTGCCAAAACAGAGGACTCGGGGCTCCTCTGAGCTGTCCTGGACTGGCTGTGCCCGTGGCACAGATACCCTCTTGCTTCTGCTGCCCTCCAGAGCACCCGTGTTTGGGCACCACAGTGGCACTGGGGACACAGCCGGGAGTCTGAGTATGTCTACAGGGTGCTGCCCGAAGCAGGGCTCCCAGGCTGTCCGGAGAGCAAGAAGATGCCCGTTCACCCCACCTCTTCTGGGTAGTGGGAAAAACAACCAGAGGGGCTGGGCCTGCCCCCCAGCATGGTACTTAGTGCGGGAGCAGAGAGTTTCACCGGGCTTATGTCCCTCTTTGCATCCATTGAACCCTGTGCAGGGCTTTCCTGGCCCCTATGCTAACCAAAATCCTCTCGCAGTTCAGAGGTGGTCCTCAGAAATACGAAGTGACAGGCTGGCTCCAGATCCAGGGTGTGCGAGTGACAGATGAAGGCACCTACCGCTGCTTTGCCAGGAACAGGGTCGGAGAGGTGGTGGCATTAGCCAGCCTGACTGTCTTCACACCAGGTAAGCACCACATCCTTGTCCCCACAATCTCAAGGGGAAAAAGGGGTGTTTGGTCAGGGTGCACTGGAAGCTGCTAGAGCATAGGGATGCCCCAACAAGCTGCCATGCATGGTTTGGCTTTGGTCCTGGTGGGGAAGGGGACAGGCGCTGGGATGGGGCGATGTCACATTGTGTCCACGCTGTTGTTTCAGACCAGCTCAACTTGACAGGCTTTTCCCTGCCGAAGCCCCACACGACGCCTGAGGACTACGGGGAGAGCGAGGAGGACTATTACTAGCCCAGAGATGCCTGGCTGCAGAGATCACCTTGCCCATGGTAGCCAATCCTGGGGGTCAGGGACATCTCTGGAGCAAGCACCCTGTAGCCCCAAACTCCTCTGAACAGTCCTGGCACAACAGCCTCTTTTTTGGGGTGAGGGACAGAGTGACACATCTCTTTGCTAGGGGTGCTCGGGAAGGGGACTCTGGCTGGTTGGAAATTCAGGGCTGGGACCAGGAGTGGTGGCTCCTGGGGTGGGCTGTGTCTGTCCTCTGGCACCAAGCAGAGATGTGTTGGAAGGTGAGACTCTGTGGGGACAGCCATGCCATGTGTGATAAGGACTTGGTGCTGGGGGTGGAGGCAGCCCCCCCTGGGAGGGGGAGACCAGGGCACAGACATCTCTGCCCTCTGCGAAGCATTTTGGGCATGGCAGAGTGGGGCTGGGACCTGGCCATGACACCCAGCGCATCCCCCCTGGGGCTGATCCGTGTTCCACTAGCACAGGGACAGCCAGGCTTCTCCCTAGGTCCCTGAGAACCTGCTGCCAAAACATCCTTCTCCACTGTTTTGTTTTTAAGCAGAAAAGTAGTGATTTGAGGAAACCAGATGCTTGTGGTTTTCCGTGCCGTCTTTTCTCTGGCCCAGCTGCCCACGCGGTCAGAAACACTTTGGCTTTTCTCAACCAACTTTGTGCTTACCCTTCCACGCAGATCTTTACTTTGCCATCTCAGTTAATGTTAGTTAAAATTTACATGAAGGTCAAAGCCAAGGCAGACCAGTTTCCTGTCCTGCATCCACGAGGATTATTCTGGGGTTGAGGGAGGGTGCAAACGCAGCGCGTGCTGCCGTGTGTCCATTGTGGGTGTGCATGGTTTGAGGAGCCCTCCTGCCCACCCTGGTGCTCACAGCTAGCTCTGGCAGGGGTCCTGCCCCTCTCACCACACATGGGGATGGGAGTCCCCAGCAGATCGTTCCCTGTGCAGTGGGGATGCATCAGGCTGGTTCATTACACCCCATGAGTCTGGATCCCACCCCACCTCTGCTCATGTTCGTCTTGGGTCCTGTGCCCACATCCCTGCCAGTGTGGAGGGGGCAGAGCTCCTGGCGAGGGCTGGCAGGATCCCTTTCCATGGGCATCCCGGGGCTGAGCTCACACTCAAGGGATACTTTGTCCCCCCAAACCAGCAGCATTTACAGGACTTCTGGGACTCAAAACCTCCCCACAGACCAAATCGCTCCTGGTTACTCAGCCCCAGCTCCAGGGAGGTCTGGAGCTGCGGCAGTGAGCCAGACCCCGGGAGGAAGGATTTGGCCAGTCCCCAGGCAGGAGCAGGCAGGATGCGACCAGGCTGGCGGCTCGGGCGCCGTGCTGCTCTCCTTCCCTTGTTTTTCCTTTTCTTTACTTTTCTTCCCCTTTCTCTCGAGAGCTGGCTCAGACGATGCAATTACGGCATCGAAACCTGAACGAGCAAATAAAAGGGGTTTGTCTGGAGTTGGCAGCGGAGCAAAATTCCTGAAGACGATGAGACTGGGCCAACCCTGGCCCCTGTACTGCAGCCTAATGGGGCACAGCCAGCAGCACTGCTGCCCTGCCTGCTGAGCTGCCTGTCCTTTGGCGGCAAACCCCTTCTTGGCCAGGGAAATACAAGATCTACCCCTGCCTCAGTTTCTCTTTCCATTTAACAGCATACTGGCATCCTCCTGGGGCTGCCACATCAGCATCGGAGGGTGTTCAGGAGGGACAAGGGACATAAACATGCCATTGGCTTTTATTTTGTTTGTTTTGGGTGCAAAACTTACTTTCAGAGAAGCCAAGGCATTTTTACCCATTCTGATCCCCTCCCTGTTTTGCACGCAAATCAGCTGGTGGAACTGGGCCACGATCAGGCTGAGACTGCCGCCAGGAAACCTGAGAGTGCCCCAGAGGTTCATCAGGCAAAAGCTGCTCACTGGACTCCCCGCCGGTGCCCAGGGCTGGCCCCCAGCCAGGGCTGCCATGCCAACCCTTCCCTGGGCCAGGCTCCCCCTGCCCGTGTGGGCACAAATCCAGCCTGTGCTGGGTGTGGGTGCAGCGCTGGGCTGGCTGGGGGTGTGTGGATGGGTCAGAGCCCCACCCCTGGATCTCTATCTGCTCTGTGGGGCAATGGCCTCGGTGGGTATCTGCATTTTGGTCTCGGTCCTTGCCTTCCTCAGCTCCACACCTTGTCCCTGTGGTACCCCACACATACCTGGCAAGAAGATACTGTCAGCTCCTGCCCTTCAGGGATGGCAGCGGGGACATGGTGGCTGAGAGAGGGGGGAGCTTGTTGAAGAGCCCTTGGCCAAAATTAACCAAACTGGAGGTTGCGTCTCCCAGTTTCCTCAGATCCCAGTGTGGGAGAGAGCTGAGTTGCAAGCTGGCAGCTTGGCCTGTATTTGGGCTCTGCTCCCCTGGAAATGAAGGGCAGCAGAGCAGCCCCAGGGGAGTGAAGGGGGCTGTCGTCCCCCCAACCCCAGCTCCTGGTCTTGCCATTTCCAGCCACTTAAAAATTAAAGGAGCCAATATCGCTGCACAGCTGGAATCGGTCACTGCCACAGAGCTTAATTGAGGTTATTTGTTGGCTCTAAAAATGTTTGGTCAGCTCTGCCGCTGGCTGCTTGGATGTTCCCGCAGCCCCTGCCCTGAGGAGGGGGTCCCCCCAGGCTCTGCAGATACTCTCCTTAGCACTGAGCACCTGCAGAGTCCCAGGGACCTGGCCAAATGTGGGGACAGAGTGTGCCCTGATGGCATGAGGCACCAAATCCCTTTGCCGGACAATTTTTGGGGCAGTTGCTTTCCGGGGGTAGTGGGGAGGGGGGATGGGGAGTGAGCTCCTGGCTCCTGCCAGCTCAGCTGCCTGCGCTCAGAGCAGCAGCTCGGCCCAGATGTTGGGCTGACGTCAGGGATGGGGTCAGCTGGACTGGGAAGCGCTAACGTGGCCTGATGCATGAACCGGTCACGGCACCTCAGAACCTCTTGGGGTGAGTGGGGTACCGTGGGCACTGGAGGTCACTGGGAGGCTGTGGACAAAGAAAGGGGGGTTTGTCCTACTGGTACCAGAAAGACCCTGAAGACACGTGTTAATAGAGCCCAAACCGCACAGTTAAAATCCCACTGATCCCCAGTCCCTGGTGGGGTGCATCCAGAGCTGACACTGCTCTGCCACCATCAAACCTTTCGGCCACCCTCGTTGTGTGCCCACAACTCTGGGTTCTAGGGGGGAAATTCAGGTAAAACACACCCTCCCTCTCTTCCCCGTCCTCCTGCCCACCTCCAAAGCTGCTGCTT
>WEIS01043432.1:0-11112 GCA_013389965.1 Todus mexicanus
GACACTGGCAGCCAGTGGAGAGAGCTTTTGGAAATGTTTTCAGACTAGTGCAATCTCAAGATCGGTCAAATTTAGTCACTCTTTTGGGGCTATTATAGTATTACTCACCAAGAACTAACTTGTCATAGTTATCAAACAACATTTTTCTTCCCCTCTCCAAATACTTCATCTCAGCGCTTCTTTGAAGGAAATGATCTAGCCTGCTTCACTCACTTCTTCCTCACCTCTCTACTCGAGTGCAATACTGCGTACACCTTTGAGGAAGCTGAGGGCATTCGAGAACACTGCAACATATGTCTCTAGCAATTCAAGAGTCAGCTTGTCTTCTCCAGCTTTTCACAAAAGTACAGACTGAATCACATGATGAGATTCTACAGACACTTTTGCTGAGTTCATGGAATATTCTAAACATCTTTAATATAAGAAAAAATTGCTTGACAGAAAGAGTTGTGAAGCACTGGAACAGGCTGCCCAGCGAAGTGGTGGAGTCACCATCCCTAGAGGTATTTTAAAAATGTATAGATGTGGTGCTGATGGGCGTGGTTTAGTGGTGACCTGGCAGTGCTGAGTTAACAGTTGAACTTGATGATCTTAAAAGTCTCTTTCAACCAAGACGATTCTATGCGGTCCAGAAAATCCTCATCTTTGAATTGTTTCATGAACTAGACCGTATTACCTACAGTTCCCCTATTAGGATCACCAACAATTTCAATAACACTTATCCCCAGGGGCAGCAACCTTTTTAATGAGAGTGTCTTAACTTCAGGAATAAGGACGCTCTGGAATTAAGAATCACCACAAGCCTCCCTGAGAACAAGGTATGAGTATTTTGAGCTTCTATTCAAGTAAATATGTACTGAGACATGTATGTTTACAATACATTTAGAAATGAGAGGTCCTGTCCAGAACAAGTTTTCCACTGCACTAAAGAAGTATAGGAGAAATTGCTGAATGATGTTAGGACAACCTACTGCAAAGAACTATTTTGGTCTTAGTGCTGATTATTCTGGGATAACGAACTTCCTAGGATATTTTCTTCCATCCTTCCATGCATCTAAAGGATGCATATCTTTCTGCTGGTTTTGAATCAGCATGGCATTTAGAACACTTCAGCTCCTGTGGTCCTTCACAAGTGTTAGTAATATGCTTAATATGAATTAATGTTCATCTGTGATTGCTCCCTGTTTCTCTTTTTCCATCAGTCAGGAGCATTTGTGTTTTCCAGTCAAGTCTGGGAAAGTGATTGCAATTCTGATGTTGTAAGAGGTAAAAAGGCAAATCTTCAAGTTCCCAGCAAGTTATTAGTGTTATAAACAAAGCCACCGTCTACATTCATTTTTGGTTTGAAATTCAGAAGAACCCAAAACCAGTGTGCAATATTTCCTCTTCTACTACAGTTTCTTCACTCCGCTGGGATCTCCTGCTCAATTTTAGAATCATAGAATGTTTTGGGTTGGAAGGGACCTTTAAAGGTCATCTAATCCAACATCCTTGCAGGGAGCAGGGACATCTTTTGAATGGAACCAGTAAATCACTAATTAAAAGGAGTTTGCTGGTGCCATTTTGTGCTTTAAAATAGTTTGCAAATTAAATACATTCAGATTTCTGTGATCTTTTTCATTAATTGCTACAGTTTGTGTGTCTGTTCCTACAATAGATTTTAATAAATAGGTCCGTAAGCTACATTTCCTACACAGTTCTACATATCACCACTTCTGACAGAGTATAAAGTTATATTTCTGCCTCACGGGGGTGAGTTATTAGAAACCACTGAGACCCACAGAGAGAAGTCTGTTTATCATAACGTGCCTAAAAGGAGCAAGTAGTTAGGGAGGAGAACAGTGCTGAAGGGGGAGAGGTGTAACGGGAAAGAAAGCTTCGTTTACAGATGACGTACAGCATTGCTTTTCTGCAGAGAAGAATGACTCGGAGGAGATTTTACACGTACTTTATTTCCTCCCCCCTCCACTGTTGAAGTTTTTAAACATTAAGAACACTCATCTTGAAAAGAGAAGAAAAGAATAAGGAAGAGCTTGAAAGTCATAGCAAGAAAGAAAAAACAACAAACGTAAGAGTAGAGAATTCTGTTAATTAACTACCAATAAGCACAGACTATCTAATGATCATTTCACCTCACTTACTCTTCTGTTTTCTAGAAGATAACTGATTTTGGGCAGCTGATCATCAAGAAGAATATGCATGTAGGCAAGGCTGAAAGAACTGATTGTGTTGCTCACACTGTTCCTGCTGAGGGGAGATGGGTGCACCAAAGTTATACCTGCCTTTAATGCTAGTCTGTATTTTTGACAGCTGTTTCTCCCTCAAATGTAGTACAAAAACTTTTTTGTTTCCATTTAACTGACTAAATTTCCCACCATCTACAACAAGCATCCATTTTGTGTCTATTTTGTGACATTTGGTCTGCAACACAAGGTTTCAGAATATTCCCTTCAAAATTCGATCCGCACACTGCAATTTCTCTTAAGAAAGGACCAAAGAAACAAGGATGGAATAACACCTTACAGACAATATGGGAGAAAACAATACATATGATAAAGTAGAAAACAGTGTTCATTCAACCTGTTGCTCCTGTAGTCAGGTACCAGAATGCACTGGGATTTAGGGCCTTAGTTTAGACAGTGCCACCTGAACGGTTCATGTTTAACCCTAGTTCAGCTAGCACCTGCACTTGGTTGTTTTCAGAACCATGTTTACATGACTAAGCGCTTGGCTTACAGAACTCGAATGTGCAAACAGTATAGATGCTGCAAAGGGAAGTTCATCTTCACACTGGCTAAAATGGTCACAGGCCCTTTTGTCCTATTATATACCTCGCTGTGATAGTACTTCATTAGGCCAGGAATTTCAAGGCAGTTCTAAGAAGTCAGTGTGCCTTGAGCACCTAATTCCTTCTACAAACTCTTACCTTGTCTTCAGTGTAAGGGGCTATTAGGCTCTCTCTGTTTAAGGGAATGAATATATCCTTTGCTTGTGGGGATATTAATCTCTATTTGAATGGCCTAAAGATAATTGCCATATATAAATGAGAGCAAATCTGTGCTCTAAGGCTTTTATTTATTTATTGTAGTTAACACGTTAGTGAATAATTAGTCTCTATTTCCTAGACAGAAAAAAAAATCTGCATCCTTTATTTATATGCCTTTTTACTGGCAAGTTCCAACTCTTCCCTTTTGTCCTTCCTATTCACCAGTACAAATACTAAAATGACCTACTCCCAGCTGCTGGAAGCCCCACACTGTCCCCATCCCCCTGCCAGTCCTGTTCCCAGCCAGGAACTGGCAGCTGTTACTGTGCACAACACAGGCACTGCAGGCTCAAATCCAGGCAATCGCAATCACTGCTTTTCTAGGGAGAAGGTTTGAACTGTAGTTTGAAAAGCTCTCACTTTCAGGCTGGAGCTTCGTGTGCAATTTACTTCTGCTCTTCGTTAATCCATAACTCTGGTTAGCAGAAGAGACATGACTTTTTTTCTTTTGGTTAAACACTTGTGGTATAACCCACTTTTAGCTGAGCTAATTGTTTGAGAGAGAGGGGAATGCAAGTCCTAAATTGGCCCCACACGCTTCAGCAGACTATTGCTAAGCTGTGGCTGAAAGTTATTTCTTCTGCAAGTTTACAAAGCTGACTTTGCTCTAACAGGGCTGCCTTAAATTTTCAGCACAGTTCTCCTTATACAGTGTTGAACATGTCCTTCCACAAAATCCCAAACCAGTTTTCAGTGAATACAGACAGAGAGAACGTTTTCCAAAGAAGCATCCTATGCAAAAAGCTGCAAAGTTGTGTACATGTTAGCTGGGACAGACCACCCAGCTTTTATGGCAGTCCTTGACGGCTGCTGTGGCCCAACCACAGTCACCTGAGCAGGGGCTGGAGACATCGGCATCACAAGCAGCTTGCCTCCTGCTGTAAACGCCTGGTCTGGCTGCAGGACAACAGCNTCAAAAATATCCTGTCATCACAACCTTATTGCCAAGTATCACTCCAAGCTGGTTGTTCATCACTGCCCCTTTCCTAAGTCAAAGCTGTGCGTTTCTAAAACACTTTTTGCAGTCATTGACTGTGAGCAACACGCTCACTCTTTCTGTCCAACCTGTGAGGTAGTCAGCTGATCTGTTTCCTCTCTATGAAGCAATGAAACATCTGTTTCATAACAACTGAAAGATAGTTCTTGTGTGGGTACAGTTATCTGGCATCAAAAACTTTTTTTTTTTTTTTTTCATACCTCTGTTTTTTATAAATTTAGTCATAATAGATTACTCAACTGGCAGGGTGTCATAGATATAACCTAAGTGGGGGATAATCTCAACTTAGAGACTCAGTTTAGTATTAAAAAGTTTGGCTAGGTTCTTTTGTATTTCTTTACCTACTCCTACTTACAGATAATATTTATATCTTTTAAGCTTTACAAGTTTCATATAAAAGAACAATATATTAAATAACCTGGATGAAGCCTGAGAAAAACAGCAGAAAGACAGGCATAGTAAGAAATTAACTCCATCCCAGTTCACATCCATCTACCCTAACATGCTGAATCCACGATTAGATCATAAACCTAAGGCTAACAACGATTCACTGTGTTTAATGGCCCTGGGATTTCTTCAAACATCTACAAGAAGGAAAAACTGATATCTATATCTATATATATCGATGGTGACAAATTAAGTGAATTGTAGAGGCTGTTCTTAAAGCTTTTCAGAAGTTTTAATGTGTTTAAGATTGTTAATATTGCACGTTATAGAACAGTGAAACTTGCCATTTTACAAATCAAACTGAAACACAGAAAAAGCAAAGCACTGAAACCACAAATATTGCAACTATTTTTACTTGAAAGCAACGGGTATTCGTCGTCCCATCCCCTCACCCCCTTCTAGAGAAGAGCACTATTTTAACAGGTAATATTTTAAGCATAGGGCCCACTGAATAAATCAGTGAAGAAGCAGGAAAAGCTGGTGACTGTTGGAGAAGCTGCTGAGAGAGCACGGATGTGCACTTCTCACCGATAGGCACATCTCTGTGCAAGTTTGGTCAGTATTAACACTCCGTTTCCTTGCTATACTAAAAACCACTGTGACTGTGATTCCATGCTTTTTTCTTACATTTCTCTCCTTGGTAACACGTTGTTACGTTTCTATTTTCATCCACTCTTTTTATTAACTTCATGACTGATTACATTTATAGTCCTTAAATTCCCCACTCTTTTCACTAATTCTTCATATATTTCTAAGCAGAAAAAAAAAAAAATAAAAAATCTACTCTGCTGGTTTCTATCCAATAAGGAATGTAGGACAGGCAAGGGAAGGGATATTCAAATATTTCTTTGCCTGATGTTGAGGAAGTGACTTCAGTTCATACTGTTTAAACCCAAGTCTTAAGTGATGGTTTAGGAACAAGGCACTTAACTGTGGATGCTTCAGAGAACTGAAGACACTCTGAATTCCCCTTCTACTGCATATACAGATAAGATGGAGGAGGCCTTTCCTGTTTACATCCTGGTATCATGTGCAGAGCTTTGTCCTTAAAAAGAAGTGGGTGATGGGCAGTCTCTAAAAGGATTTCTTGCACATATTACCCTGAACACCTCCTGGCCACACAGGGTGTGCTGCCCACAGACCAATCCGACAGCTGTAGCATCCTGTTGTACAACCAAAGCACTCCTCCCCACAACCATCCGAATAGATTAACGGTGACATACTTGACACATATTTCTTCCTTTTATCTTCAAGAAGGAACTGGAATGTCTTAGAACACAATTCCTCCCCTCCTGAGCTGCCTTGGCTACATCAGCCTTGAGGAAGGGGTCACAGGAGGCATCATCCACCATCCCAGTCTTCTCTGCCAATTTCCATCAGCTCTCAAAATTTAGTGTGGAGCTATTTAATGACGGCTTCATCGATGATCTAACAATAACGTTATATCAAACTGAATTGTAACATTTACCATTTTAAGGAAAATTCCCTACATTTGCTGAGTAAATTGTATACCTCACAATAAATGTACATAACACATGCTCTTCTTTTGCTTCCATTTATGCATGGAAGTTAAATGTTTAATGAACACATTCTTAGCTTTCTATATCCTTTCCTTATTGCTGCAGTTATTAATCTTATATTTAGAGTAATTACATATTATGATAAAACCTCACTGTCATTAACATAGCCTTGCATTTGATAGCTATTCGAAAGAGCTTCTCTTCCTGAAGACCATAAATACTGAGCACACTCCAGTGCTTTTAGACAGAAGATTTATTGCTGAGGAGAGTTAGCAAAATGCAAAGCACGGACTGGTACTGCTCTCCACCCCACAGGTAGCTACATTTCCATACCAGCAGATATACTCTATATAATTTGGTGAGTGCTCTGGAATGGGAGCAAGTAAATAGCCCAAGGTGTGTTACTAATGGCGCACAAAATTAATTTAACTTTTCACTAAAACACAACCACCTCAGCAACGAAGTATGATAATGCTTAGCACAACCTCGCTAGGAGACAACTTAAACCAGAAAGATACGATTCTCTGAACTGATTAAGCCTTCCCAAGTCTCTGTTGCAGCAGCCTTTGTAGCACAAACACCCCATAGTTAATGACCTCTGCACATCGCTCCAAGAGATTTTTGAGTGAGCCCAGCACTTATGCTTAGCTAGTAGGTAATGCGATATTTAGTGAACCATTGGATCTGTTTTTAATAGAACAGAATATTCTTGGTTACATGGTGCTATCTTGAGTCATCTACAGTAAGGGTTATGAGGACCCAATGCAGTTTGTGATACGGAGTCTGCTGACTTATTGAGCAAACTGCCAAGAGGGCTTGATCTTTTCCAGAGGTGGTTGTTGACATGTGTCTCTAGTGGAAATGTCTACTGTCCCTCAGCATCCTGCAGAGCTTACTAAGACGTTGAAAGAAGAGCAGACTTCCCTTGCTGCCCCTCGCTGGTACCGTTGATAGAGCTCAAGCTGTCCCTCGCTGCTGGCAAAGGCTTTCTGTTGCCACGTGTTGGGCGTGAGGTAGGAATCTCTGGTATTAGAATAAAAGCATCTGCGTATAAAGTAAGTGTGAAGATAAATCCATTTCTTCTAGGTTTAATTTTTCACTGAAGCAAGAGTGAACCCAAGTAGTAGACCTCTACAACTATTAAAAATGGGCCTGCCCCAAAAGAAAAGCCATTTACTGCTAGTCCACTGTCCTAAAAAATAAACCTGAATTTCCCCTGCAACCCTGGGTGAAGTCATGGTCAATACAAGGCAGTCCTCTGCCTCCAGTCTGATCAGACCTGAAGACAAACAGCAGCTCCGGCAGAGTTCAAAGTCTGACAGAAGAACGTTTTCTGTCCCCTCAAAGGGCTTTTCCTGAGGCCCTCCGCCTCTCTCCCACTCCGTGAATGCTCTCTTTGTTCCCACCAAGTTGACAAATGCCAGTGTTACAGAATAAGGATGACATTTCTGCTGTGGCATTAGGGCTGAGAAAGGGGATTATTCTGGTCAGCGCCAGGCGGGAGGCAGCGCACAAGGGAGGCTGCGCGGTGCCCTTGTTTGGGCCGTGACAAGGAGGCCCTTGAAGACCACGGCCGAGCCCAAACACAGGACCTGTGTGTGGGGAGACGTGCCTGCGCTCTCGAGGCAGCATCCCCGGCCAAGTTCCCGGCCCCGTGGCACACCTGTGCTGGCTTCCTCGCCAGCCCTCCTCATTCTGCCCAAGCACACAAAGGGGCAGCTGCGTGAGGCCGGGGAGCCTGCTGTGCTGGCTCCGCCGGCGAGACCGGAAAATGGGACCTACCGCCTCTTTTGTCACCTTCTAAAAATCGAGGGTTTGTGTTGAGCCTGCCGAGGATAATGAGCCTCTCACCAGGCTCACACTGAACTGCACATCCCCCTGAAACGCAGAGTGGATAAAGTTAACTGGGCCTTGGAAAGACTGAAAAAATAGATAAATCAAGGGGCTAGAAGATGCTTACTGCTGTGCCAGCCTCTACACAGTCTGAATCTATGGCTTTCCAGAACAGCACAGCCTTGGCAGTACTCCTTGGTTTGGGAAGATAACACCCTTAGACTCGGATTCACAGAACGTTTGGGATTGNATTGGCCTTCCTGGCCACAAGGGCACATTGCTGGCTCATGGGCATCCTGCTTTTGACCAGTACCCCCAGGTCCCTTTCTCCTACACTGCTCTCTAACAATTCAGTCCCCAACCTATACTGGTACCTGAGGTTGTTTATAGTAAGCCAGGTGGCATACACTTGTTTATGTTCACCTCCCATTTTATCATTCTATATTGATTTTTCTTCTTTTTTTTTTTTCTTAAATCAGTAACACCGTTGAAATATTCCTGTGTAACAAAGAGGAGTATCTTAATATAAAAAACAAAATGAAAGATTCCTGGTAAGGTTTTCTCAATGGTTTGGAATTTTTCCTTCCCCATAAGGCACATTCACTCCTATTAAATCTCTGCAAGCAGAGTAGGCATGAGCCTATGCTTGAACTAGCATCTTTCACTGGAAGGAGTATCAGGGTGAAACAGGAAAAGCAAAACAGTAGCAAAGAGGATAAAGAACTGCACACTTCCCTTGCCTGATCTTCATCCCACCTCTCCAGTCATCTTCTGCAGCAAACACCATGGCAGGCATTTTATACCAGATGTTTCTTGTGCAATGCCCTTTCAAAAGCTTTTTAGCCTTGAGCAAACATGGAGACAGCATCTAGTAAAGATATTGTGCAGTGGCCTGTTCACTGTTTGTGTCAGGAAGACTGCCTTAGACTTTGGAAAAGTTGAAGATGGCCTTGGTCACAAACACGTTCCCATGAAAAGTACTGAACATAGCACAAAGCCTAGTCATGCTTTTGTGCCCTACAGCCCCTTGGTGGATCCCTCTCTTCTCATGAGGTTTCTAATAGAACGTGTATTCATCCTTTCTATTGTTTGATAATGAACTTTTCACTTTATTTGCCTGTGGGTATTGAAACTGCCTGCCAGGAAGAAAGTGGAATTGGACATGTTGAACAGGATGATGAGTATAATCTCCAGAAAGGAACTAGCACCCTAGGAAAAATATGCTCCTAGAACATGTACGGTAGCTGAGCACCACAACTATCCTTGACATGTGCTTTCTAGTGCACCATGTTCTTCACTAGGCAAAAAGATACCTAACTTGGTGGTGGGTTTTGGGGTTGGCCTGGGGTTTTTTCACTTAAAAAAAGTTGTCCCTCTGGGAAGAAAGATTATTTACTCTGTAAGGCCTGATCACCTGCCAGTCCATCTCCTGACATAGCTTAGGGCCAGTATATGTCAAAGAATGTGGAACTGCCAGTTGGCCTCAGGCTACTCCCCCGTTTTGGGTCAGCTGCTAGCAACAGATCTGGGGTACTGCCAACATCACATGTTCAGAGCAGCCCAGGGTGAGACTCTGATGGTGACAGCTACTTCTCTGTACACAGGCAGGAAAGCAGTGACTTTCAGGAAGTGAGATTTTAGGTATCCATGATAAGGAAATGCCATGTGTGAGCGTCTTCAACAATAAAATGCTTAAGTAGAGGAAATACTGCCTGAGGTCACTAGACAAATCTATTGTGAAGGTTGCAAACTGTTGCATAGTTTTGCTTTCAAAAGAAGGAATAGGCAAAGAGGTAGTGAAAAAAAATAACAAAAACCAACAAAAAACCTGGAATAGAAACATCTTCTACTTGCATTAAAGGAAATAGTGATTACAACTCATTTGTTTAGACAGTTACCATTTTGCTTCACTTTTCAGACTACATTCTGGTCAAAACAGAGTTTCCATTCAATTTTTTTAACAGCATTTATTATCTTAATCTCAAAGTTCCTGTTACACAGCTGCACAGAGCAAGACTAACACATAGGTGTCCAAAGACTTAATTTTGTATAGTACAGCCAGGCAGCCAGATGAGTCAGACATGAGTTTCCTATTTCCACACATAAGAGATTTTATTTCTCTCAAAAGCCGCAGTTATGGACCTAGACATACAACTTCCACGACCTGATTCAACCCATGACCTTTCTGTCTCCCAAAAAGTTCCAAATAACAATCCTTCTTCTGGCTTGTTTCATGACAGATTAGAAGAACAAAGTAATTAGTAGTGAAGAAATAAAGAGTCAGATCATTAACTTCTTGGCAGAATCTGAATCACTGAAAAGGTTATAAATATTATTTTGTGTCTCTTCTGTGCGTCAAGCCTCTCCTAGATGCCACTACTCTCCTTTCAGCCTAGCCAGAACTCTGATGGGAGAAGTCCTCTTCATGCAAGGCTTTGACTATATTGTGCTGTCATCCTTCAGATACGTATTAGCATTTGCACTCCGTACGTCCTGGTTGCAGTCCATCCTTCCTCACCCTTCTCTGTTATCCGCTAAGATACTACAGAATGAACCTGTTCCTCTCAGTTCCTTTTCATCAGAGGTTCAGTGAAATGCTCAAAGTTCTTGTAACATGGCAACCATCAACTGTGAATGTCACAGAACAGTCAAAATTTGGCAGCTGCTGCTGCTGTTTTGGTAGCATGGCGCAACTGATTCTTTAGATGATTCAAGCTAACTTTGCGCATAGCGGAAAAAAACAGTGAAGAAGCATAGTGGAAAAAACAAATACAGCTGCAGGAGCAAGATGGACTAAGAAGGGAGGGAAGGATGGAATTGATTAAAGGTGTGGATTCATACTGTATTATCACAAACTTCACACCAAAGGATGGGTGTCTTTGGGTCGTCTAAAGTATAGGGGTATATGGCTATAAGTTTTCACTGCATAACAAAGGTTGTGTTGAAAACAGTGAGATTTGTCTGATGCACTTGGATGAGGATGTTAAAAGCCTGCTCTTTCGTAGTAGGGAAACTGAACCTACAGTAGAAGAAAAAAAACTCTAGCAGGGAGTTCATCCTGAGCGCCTGCACAGAGTTCCAAAGCAAGTGAGCGAGCAAGGAGCTCTCAAGTGATGTCATGCACATAAACTAAGTCATGTAGCTGGGATTTGAGGGTTCTTGAGGTGAAGGGACATTCACATAGTTGCTCCGAGCAGAAAGGGGTTTTTAAGACTTCTAAGTTTTTAAGACTTTCTTCTATGCATTCTGCTTACGTATAACCTGCTAGA
>WEIS01043433.1:0-15218 GCA_013389965.1 Todus mexicanus
CTGTGAGGCTGATCCCCACAGAGCAAGCCTCGCCTGATGCGGGTCCTGTACGTGAGACCGTACCCCCTGCACGCAGGGTCCCCGGGGTGCGACCTGAGGGAACCCCACGTGCAGGGACCTCCTCCAATACAACCTAGGGCAGGGGTGCTCTCCTGGCAGGGGCAGTGCCAGGCATTCCTGCTGGTTTACAGGGGAAAACTAGCAGGCAGAAAAGAAAGCGAAATGCGCACATACTGCCTGCCGGCTCCTTCGCTGCTCGCCCTCCACATGTGGCGATGGTGGCCCTAGCCAGGCACAGCCTGCGAACAGCCCAGCCTGGCGGTGCCTGGGCAGCACCCAGCGCCTACAGTTCGCTCAGGGCTAAAGGGAACAGCCTGCAAAGGAGAGCTCAAACCCATGTGATGTTTAAAGGACACTCACTGGAGAGGAATGCGAGTCCCACCCGGGCAGCAGCAGATGGGCTGGGTCAGCCCTTCAGCGGGGAGAGGGGGCTCAAGCTTCCCGGAGGGGTTTGGTGTGCCCGGGATGCAGCTCTCCATGTAGGGCTGGGGCCACATCTTTGCAGGCTGGCAGAGGGATGGCACCTGCCCTCACACACAGGGCTGCGCCGGGCTCTGCCTCTGCAGCAGGCCCGGAGGGTCCTGCAGAGCTGCACGGGGATGGAGGAGCATCCCTCGGGGGGCTCCTCTCGGGAGAGTGATGCTTGTGCCGCTGGCGCTCCCAGGAGACCCTGTCTGGATCTGTGAACCCGCGGATGGCTCCCTGCTCCTCCTGCGCGGCGTCTCCTTGGCCCCAGCCCCGGGAGGGTGGAGGGATGCGGTCACAGCCCCGCATGGCACAGGCTGCAGCGCAGCCCCTGCCATTTCCACGCAGCAAGGGCCAGCCACGCAACCCCCCGCTGCTGCACAGCCCCTTCAGCCTTCCTGCCCCCCGGCACCGCGCTGAGCAGCCGCGCTGCCTCTGCTCGCTCCCGGGGGCACGTCGCAACCGGCTGCCCCGGGAGCCTGGCCCGGAGTCTCAGCCGCTGCCCCGGGTGCCGCTGCCCTTGCCCCTCCGGCCCCGGGGGAGGCCAGCCCAGGCCCGGCCCCGGGCTCGCAGCCCGCGGTGGTTCCGTGCCCAGCCGCCCCCTCAGCCCCGCGGCCGGTGCCTGGCGGCNAGATGTCAGTGGGCTGTGCATGCCCTGGTGAGTGCCGCGGGGGGCGGCGAGGGGCGCGACGGGACGGGACGGGGGGCACCGGAGCTGGGGGCCCGTTAGGGGGCGGGGATCCCGGGGCTGCCGGTGCCGGGGTTGGGTGATGGGGCTGGGTCCGCAAAGCGTGGGCGCTGGGGCTGGTTGTGGGGCTGGGGTCCCCGCTGCGTTGGTGCTGGTGTCCGGCTGCGGGGCCGGTTCCTCGCGGTGCTGGGGGCTGGCTGTGGGGCTGGGACCCCATGGCACAGGTGCTGGGCGCAGCCGTGGTGCCAGGGTGCCCGTGGCATGGCTGCTGGGAGCTGACAATGGCGCTGGTGCTGGGGCTGGCCGTGGGGCTGGCATCCCAAGGCGCACGGGTGTTGGGTCCCCATGGCATAGGTGACAGTGGCGCTGGGCTCTCTACGGTATTGGTGCTGGGAGCTGGCTGTGCAGCTGGAACCCCTTGGCGCACGGGTGTTGGGTCTAGCCATGGTGCCCATGGTATGGCTGCCAGGAGCCGACTGTGGGGCTGGGGTCTCCATGGCATTGGTGTTAGGGGCTGGTTATGGCACTGGATCCCTGGAGCTGGTTATGGGGCTGGGGACTCCTCAGCGTGGGTGCTCTGGTTTGGCCATAGGGCTGGGGTGCGACTACGGAGCAGGGCTTGGCAAGGTGCGGTGATTGGGTTCCCAGCACTGTGGTGTTTCTATCAGGTCCAGCCGTGGAGATAGGATCCCAGTGGTTTGGCTGCTCCAGTCCAGTTGTAGGGCTGGATTCCCCAGGGCACGGGTGCTGGGATCTGGCTGTGAGACTGGGACCCCGTGGCATGTGTGCTGGGTTTCCTCTGGCATGAGTGCTGAGGTCTGTTCACAGGACCTGCCCCCAACAGCATGGGTGCTCGGGCCTCACGCCGTGGGTGCCAGTGCCAGCCCCAGGGCTGGGACCTCGCGGGCACGGTGCTGCAAGGCTGTTGGGCAGGTGTGCAGGTGGCACTGCGAGGGATGACCCTGCAGCAGCCCCCGTGGCTGGGACAATAGCTCTGTGGGGTGCTCCTGCTCCTCACATGGGTGTGGGGCACAGGGGCCCTGGAGCGGCTATGCGGTGTGGCCGGTGGGTGCTGGGTGCCCCTCCAACGTGACCACTGTGGAGTGCTTGCTGATGGACAGGGCCCTGCGGGCTGGCAGGGCTGCTGGGGTACCCTGGGAGGTGTGACAAGTTGGTGAGGTCTCAGCGCCTGGCAGGGATGCTCACCTGGGTCTGGGGCAGGATTGGGGCAGCTGCCTGGCCGCATCGCCTGCCGCTGTGTGCAGGAGCAGGACAGGGCAGGGGTCCCAGAGCAGGGGTCCCGGAGTCCTGCCGGAGCCTTCTCAGCACCAGGTCTCGGTGGTGGCAGAAGGGGGGAGCCCTGCCCAGGGGCCCTGGGGAAGGGGTTCTGCCGTTTCCCTGGGCAGCCGGCACTTGGGGTCCCTGCAGGGGGATGTCAGGGGCGCTCCTCAGCCCTGCTCCCCCAACAGCTTTGTGGTGCACCCGCAGAGCCTCCCGCCAGGCTGGGACCCCCCTGCTGGGGTTGTGGAGGGCAATGGGCACTGTGACGGCACACGGGCAGCGCACATCCCCCGGGGGTGCCTCCGCCAAGGGGCTTGCACCTGGATCCCCAGGGCAGGGAAGGGGGTGCCCCTGCGTGGCGGCCCCCCACCCCTGCACTGCCTGCGCCTCTCCGCCGTGTTTCCATGAAGGCAGGCGGCCCCTTCCCCCATCCTCCTCCTCCATCTCCCACTGGAAGCTGCCAGAGCGTTGCTTCCTCAAGCAGAAAGTCACGTGAACCTCCCTGCGAGCCAGGCCGAGCAGCCACAGCACCCGCCCCAGCAGGCACCCCGCACCGGGAGCTCGACACCCTCCCCGACACCCCCACCCCAGCCTTGGCGGGGGTCCCGCCTTGGCAGAGGCGAAGGCAGAGCAGCGGCAAACGGCGAGGCCCCGTCGCGTCCCCCGGGAGCTGGCCCGGTGCCACTGGGAATGTCATCGCCATGTTGGTGGGAGCCAAGGGGGGAGTCCTCCCTGGGTGCAGTGATGGGGGGCTGCGGGGGTCACCCCGCAGCTGGGGGCATCCTTGCGGATGGCTTCGTGCGTTGTGTGCGCGTTGCCCCCACCGCTGCCCGCTCCCCCGTGGCGCGGAGGACACGCGGGTGCGTGCGCGCAGTGTGCGTGCACACAGTGTGCGTGCACACACTTGCGTGTGCCCCCTGCCTCTCCCCCCGCTCCCCCTCCGGGGCTGGGTGGCACATCCAGAGCCTGCGCCCCCTCCCCCTTCCCCTGCCCGGACTGTTTATCGGAATATAGAAAAAACAAGCTCTGCTGCTGGCCTCCCGCCAGCCAGAAACATTTAATGAGCCGCTCTGCCCAGGCTGCTCTTCGGGGCTGCGTTAACTTGGAGGAGTTTCCTGCCATCACGGTGGGGGGGTTTTCGGCCACCCCCCTTGGAAACTGTGCCCTCCTGGGGGGGTGACGCACTCCCGGCCATCCCTGGGGAGGCATCCTGCCCTGCTGCAGCTCCTCTTGCACTTCGCCCCGGGGATGTTTCCTCGCTCCTCACCCCCCTCTGCAAGAGGTTTGGGGCACGGGGAGGCTGCTCAGCTGGGAACGTGCCCTTGTGCCCAAGGGTGGTGGGCGCTGCTGGGATCAGTGGAGAACTGGAGGCCCCCGCCTCAGAAATGGAGACGTGAGCTGGGAGAGCGTGCCAAGCTCCGAGTGGAGGTGGCAGAGGCCAGGGTGGCAGCCACCACCCAGAGCTGGTGCTGCTGACCCCAGGGCCACACACAGCAGGGCTGGCAGCATGGCTGCGCGGCTCAGCCCTTCACACTGGGCAGGTCTTGGCATCCAGACCCCAGCGGGTTCCTGACCCCCAGGGGCACCACTCTCCCAGCACGCTCAGTGCTTTCTTTTTAAATTATTTGTATTATTATAATTATTTTTCCCCCTGTAGTGATGACGTCGGTGCAAAGAGTGGGAGGAGGGGCGCAGAGCTGTGCTGTGTCCCCACGGGGCTTGCTCTTGCTTCATGGCAGGGAAACGATGTTCCCCAGGTCAGCAGCTTCTCTGGGATGTCTTGCAGGGACGCTGACTGTGCACCCCTCTGGCTGGAGGGAAGACATCCCAAACCATGCACTTCGGGTCCCGGGATGGACAGACCTGGCCAGAGGATAGCCCGTTGCCATTTCCCTCCCTTCTGCCAAGCTGGCGCCGTGCGTCCCCCGCCGTCACGAGGCCGAGCTGTGCCACGTGCCTCCTGCGACAGATGCGCTGGGAGAGGGACGGCGGCAGTGGGGGGAGGTTTGGGCAGACCCGACGTTCATGAACTCTGGCTCTGAAACACACCCCGGGGCTACCTGGTACCTTGGGGTGCACCTGGGCATGCTGCGGGGAGGGAGCAGCAGGGTCCCACTACCTCATCCTGCACGGCTGTGTGCTCTCAACCAGATTCTCTTCACATTGCTGGTGGTGCTTGGACAGGACATGCTCTTTGCCCCATCCCCCTCTGTGCAGTGAAGCGCCCACCCCGGTGGAGGCCACGTGTGCCGCATCGCCTGCCTGTGCCCAGCACACTCTGGCAAAATCAGGATGGGGTCATGGCTACCTGGTGCTTGATGAGGCGGTTCCTCGGGGTTTTGGGCACTGGCGTGAGGCTGGACACACGGCAGCACTCCTTGGGGCTCGGCTTTGCCCACAGAATTGTGTTTGGGCTAGCGCAGCACCTGCGGGCTCAGCGCCGGGTGTCGATGCTGGGCTCTGAGCTTGCTCCAGAAATGATGTTGTCTGCTCAACACAAAGCTGCTGTGAAAGCTGCTCCCTTAAGGGGTGGGTGGGTGCTGGCCCCTGAGGCAGGGAGGTGTCCTTATGACCTGTGAGTGCTTGTGGCCAGCCATGCACTGGCCAAGTAGCTACGTGCCCCCAGGCAGGGCAGGAGCCGCAGCAGCACAGGCGTCCTCTGCCTGTCTGTTCAGCTCACTCGGTTTATGCCACCCTCTCCTCCCAGCCTCTGCTATGTGACTCCCTGGCCACATGCGTGTTGCGTGTACACACGAGGTGCGGGGCTGCGTGGCGAGCTGGGAGCAGGCCGGGAGCACGCGTGCCCATGCACAATGTCTGGTTGCATCCTGGGACACACTGCACCGGCAGCTCTGCCTGCAGCAGCCCCTGGCTCCATGCAGGGTGACGTGGGTCCCGTGGGGTCACCGTTGTGTGGGGTGTGGGTGCACCCCTTCTTTACCGTGCTCCTGGGGAGCAGCGGTGGGTGTTGGGGTGGCTGGGCTGGGTGCCCCTTCCCCGGGGCGGTGGTGGGTGCAGGCAGGATGGGGCTGGGTGACCGTTATCAGCCTGCCTGCAGGCTGAGGCTGTGGTTTCCTGTCAGTGCTGGGGGGGAGGGTGCTGGGGAGCCAGCAGGGCTGCTGGGGGGCTGCTGGGCCCCACCTCGAGTGGGCATGATGGCAGCCGTCTGCCTGGGACCCCCGGCCCCTTTCCTGGGGGCTCTGCTGGGTTGGGGTGGCCACTGCGGGTGTGATGCTGGCAGGTGTTTGGGAAGCTTGCTGCAGTGTGCTCCCAAAGGTGTGAAGAGCGTGGACTGTGCATTATTGCTGGGTGCCCCCCTTCAGCAGGGGTCCTGGTTGGCACCAGGAGGGATGGGACCCCCCAGAACCATCAGACTGGCTCCCCATTGCTGGACCCCATCCCTTGCAGGCAGGTCGCTGCTCGAGGTGAACGTTAGACCGAGGTATAATCTCGCCTGCTACAGGCTTCAGCCCCTGCCCAGCCTCAACCCCACCCTGCCCGCAGTGCGGCCGATAATGCCCTGCCCGCAGCCCTCTGCAGCCACTTTCTTGGGGGGCCCTGTGGGGAGCAGCTCCCGTCCCCCGTTTGCATTGTCTGTCTCTGCCCCTGGCTTTGCAGGACCCACAGGCAAGTCTGAAGGTCCCCCAGCACCAGGGTGATGATGCCTGCCTCCCAGGTTGGGCCTGGGGTGAGGATGTGGGAGCAGGGGGGGGCCCTGCTTTCTGCAGGAGTGGCAGCCCTGGCCACCCTCCTACGTGCAGGGGGCTGGTGCTGGTAGCACGGCCAGGTTTCTGCTGCACAGCCCGGGTGGAGCTGCCACCTGAGCCAGGCTGGGACACCAGCCGTGCTGGGGGGACAGTCCTGGTCGAGGGTTGGCAGGGTGTTGGTCCCCAATGGCAGGGGCACCTCTTGCACCCTTCCACTCCGCAGCATCTGGTTGCACCAACCCCTGCATCCTCCTCTGGCCAGGGTTGTGCTGAGCTCCAGGAGCTCCCCTCAGGAACAGGGGCTCTTCTGCCTGCTGCAGGCAGCTGCCCACCCTCTCTCCCCTCCAGGCTGGTGGGTGCAAGCTCTTTCCTGCCCTGGCTCCTGCCTCCCTGCTGGTGGGAGCAGATGGCAGCATGCCACGCAGCTCCACGGGGCATGGGGCAGGCCCGGGCACCCCGACCTGCCTGCACCGACCGGCCCGGGGTGAGCCTGGGGCAGCTGCGGGCAGAGGCAGGCAGGAGCAAGGCAGCGGGAGCTCTCTCCCTGCCGGGGACGGTAGCATTGGTGCGATGGCCCGGAGCTGCTGGAGGAGCCTGGCTTGGGGCAGGAGCGGGGGCGCTGCCTGGGCGTGGGGGTACCAGGCTGCCAAAAATCCTTGCAGAGGGACGTTTCCCCACCAAGGCCGGGGAGATGCCGTCACGCTCCTCTCAGCTCGGCGGCCCCTGCCAAATCCTCTGGGCAGCTACAGCACGCTGCCTGCTGCTAGCGCGTGTGCGGCAGGAGGCGAGGGCCGGCGGCGAGGGTCCCCTGAACCCCAGGCTGCACCCGAGCGGATGGACGGGGCTGGATGTCCCCTTCCAGGGGGAGCTGAACCCAGAGCCACGGGAGCTGCCGTCCCCATCCCACAGTGGCCGTGTCCCTGCTTGGCTTAGCTGGTGGGGAGGAGGCGGCCGCTAACAGGAAGGACACGCATGTTAGCAATGAAAACACGGCAGCGAGAGGAAGCAGAAGCGATGCATTATTGATGGAGCTATTTGATGCTGCTATATTCGGAGAGCTGCTCTGGAGCGCCTGGCAGCACCACGTGGGGGCTGGCAGGGGGGGTGGGCTCTGCCGGTGGAGACTCACCTGCTTCAAGTCTACCACATGTGTCTGAGGCCCTGGGAGATGTCCCCTGCCTTCTTCTGGAGGGCTTCCAAGATGAGAGGGCACAGTGACATGTGGGCACCAGGAGGAATGCCAGCCCAATGCTTATCCCTGAGGGGAGGGGATGGTGGTGGGTGTCAGCTCCCAGCTGTGCAGATCTCGGTGGGGATGCCAAGGGTCCTGCTGGGGATCTGGAGGCAGAGAGGAGGAGCTGGAGGGGGAGCAGCAGCCCATGGACCAAGCTGCTCTCCCAGCTGGGCTGAGAGTCCCCGACTCTGCAGGGCTGGGTGTCGAGGGCTGCGCTTTGGTTTCCCTCTTAAGCAGCAGTGTCTGCCCCGTGTGGGGTGAAGGTCTTTTGAGGTGACAGCGGGCAGATGCGGGATGCTGGAGCAGTGCAGCCGTGCTGCGTGTCACCCCCTCCCCACCGTGGGATCCCAGGCCAGGAAAGGGGCCGTAAAACGAACCATTCTTGTAACATGAGAGAATCCACCTGGAGCCTCCGGAGGAGCCTTAAAATCCTGCGGCTCTGGCAGGCTGGCCCCAGGCTGCTGCCAGAGGGGCCAGGGCTTGCTGCTGTGGGTGGCTGCGCCAGGCCGAGCTCTTGCAGGACACGTGTTGTGGTGTCTCAAGGACAGGACGGGAACACTGCGGGGTATTTCTCTGGTGCTGGTGCCACGGGAAAACCCCTTGCCAGCAGGAGCTGCTAAAGCCTGCCTGCCGACTGTGCCTTCCCCCTAGAGCCAGTGGCCAGCTGGGCAGCGCTGCAGCCAATGCACCCTGCAGGAGCAAGGAGTGATGTGAGGGTGGACGCCCTATATGGCCCCCGTGCGATCTGGGGCCCTGCACCCTCTGTTGCTCTTCTCCACTTCACCTTGTTTTGGAGGGGATGGACGCAGATGCATGTGCTTGGTTGCTGCTCATCCAGTGCTCACATACTCAGGTCTTCTCCATCCTCTGCTGGATGCTCAAAGATGTGGCCTGTACCATACCACCCTGCCCCGTCAGCCAGCTTTTACCCGAGCTCTGGGCTTTCCTCCTGCCTCTGGGTGTCTGGAAGCATTTCTGGTTTTGAAGGGTTAATCCCAAGAGCCCCCAGGATCTGCCGCCTGCCCAGCATGACTCACCGTTGAGTTTCCAGCCTCCCCCGAGCATCTCTCCCAGGGAGAGATGAAGCTGTGTCTTCTCCAGCCAAAGAAGGGGGCCCCTCCTGTCCCAGACTCCCCTCGCCCTGGGCTTGATTTGGGTCTGCATAGCTTTAGTGGGCAGAGAAGCTTCTGCTTGATAAACAGAGAAGCAAAGCATATTTCTGTTTGAAAGCTGGTGGGATTTGGGGGGCTCTGTTTTCTTTCTGAAAGGGGGGCTCTGGGGTCTGTGCTGTACCATTGCAGGCTGCGTGTTTGCAACGGTGCCCCAGTCTCACTGCTATTTGCACAAGTCCAGGAGGTTTGGAAATGCCAGTCCAGTCCGTCCCCCAGTGCAAGCTGTGCCTTTTGCAGCACTAGCAGAATTTTATTATTTTTTATGTAAGCGTGTGTCCGTGTCCCTGCTTTATGCCTGCGACTGCCAGGGCCCTGGCCAAGTGTCTGTGTGAGCACGCCCTGCCTCTGCTGCCCTGCTCACCTGAGATCCCTCCCGTGCACCCTGTGGGCACGCCGAGCCCTGGCCATGGGGATCAGAGAGACCCACACATCCCCTGGCTGCCGTGGTCCCCACCACGCTCTTCCCATCGGTCTGTCCAAGATGCATCCTGTGCTCACTCCTGCTCCCGAGCTGCTGCCGGTTCCCCTGGCCGAGACCTGCGGCGGGTGTCAGAGCAGGGCTGGGCTTTGGGCAGCCCAGGCAGGCGTGGGGCCCTTGCTTGGGGGAGAGCAGAGGCTGGGATCCAGGGGATGAGGTGCCCCATCACAAAAACCTGGGGAGTTGGAATCACCCTCCACTCCCCCCGCGCTGTGGGCGTGAGCACGTCGTGAGGAAGGGACTCCCCCCACCGCAGTTGCCGCCACACACGCTTCCCAGCTGCATCCCAGCCCTTCTGCTCTCCATCCAGCATCTATTTAATTATTAACTCGGCTATAACCATAAACAGCTGGGGCTGCTGCAGCCACGTGGACCAGTCCAGTGCTGTCGTCAGAGCCGAGCAGGGACACGTGAACAGTCCCGGAGGGCTGCTGAGCCCCGGGATAAATTGCTTGGGACGTGGTTGCTGTGGGTGTGCTGGGCCATGGAGCCCGGGGACCAGTAGGGGTACCTCTCTGATCCCCCTGGCCATGGCACAGCCACCGGGAGTCGCAGGTACAGGGCAGAATGCCCCATTTTGCAGTGTTTGGCAGTATTTTGCAGTAAAGGTGCAGTGTGGAGCGCTGGTGGCTGGCTGTGCCTTGTGCATCCGTGAGCCCTGGAGCGGGAACAGGGTGTGGAGAGGCTGCATTTAATGGCCTGTCTTGACCAGGAGGGCTGTGCCATCCCATAGCTGTCACTGGCTTTATGGCTGGTGTGGTTTATTGGCCTAACAGCGGCGGGTGGCAACCTGCCACAGCCCCATCTCACCTGGTGCCACAGTGGCACGGGCTGGCAGGGCAGCGATGCGGCAGCGTGTCGTGGCACTGGCAGCATCCCCCACTCCCAGTTCCCGTGACACTGACAGCATGGGCGCCGCCAGCTACACGTGCCTTCTGCAGAGCGGGGTTTCACCGAGGTTTTTGGGGTTTACAGCGAGTTTCTCTCTCAGTTTGTCTGGGTTTTACAAAGAGTTTGGCTCTGTTTATCCCCGTGTCCCTGGGAAGTGGTGCTCGCTACAGGTTAGCCTGCAAACGGAAGGGGAAATTAGGCGTGATGGAGACCAGCGTGGGGATGGAACCTTGCTCAGCCAAGGGTTGTGGGGGACAGGAGTGGGGAGATGCTGCTGCAGAGATGCTGCTGCCTGTCCCTTTTCAGTGCTGGTCCCAGCCAGGTGCATAGGCAGGAAGGAGAGGACACCCCCGAAACCTTGCAGCTGAGGTTTTGTGCCCACCATGTGTGCACTGTTGTGGGGGGAAAGTGTGGTTGGCAGGAATCATGCGTGCATTACCCCACAGCCGCTGTTTTGGGGAGGGGACGAGGCGCAGGTCTGGCTGTGTGAGTGAGGGGCCGTGGGAAGGTGCGTGTGCCCTGGGTGTGGGCGAACACCCGGCCAGGGGTGCGCCGAGAGGCCTTTGGGGAGACGTGCAAGCGCACGCCGGCCCATCGGCGTGCACACCAGCTCGCGTGTGCAGGGCAAGATGCACCAGCGTGTGCGTGTTAGTGCCTGTGACAGCCCCCAGCCCGAGCCCAGCTCTCCCACCCGCAGCCAGGGACTGCTGGGGGCTGGGGGGTACCCAGGCTGGGCTCTGGGGTCCCAGCTCGTGTCCCTACTGCCCATGGGCTCTCTGGCTGGGTTGGGAGCATGGGTCTGTGCCAGCCTGGTTTGCCAGGGAGTGGGAGTTCACAGGGGGCAAGTGTGGGGCAAGGAGGAATGGCTCTCTTTTTTTGTTTGTTTTTCGTTTTTTTTTTTTTTTTTCTGTAATGGAAATTTTCATAGCGGGAATTTTTGTAAAAACCCTGATTGGTAGAGGTTTGAGTTTTGTCAAAGAAAGGAGACCTTCTGGGTCTGCTACCAATTGCAAACCAGCGCATTTTATCTTTTGATACTCCCTCCCCAAAACGAAATGGTTGGGTTTTGTTTGGTTGGTTGTTGTTGGTTTTTTTTCCTCACCGTAACCCGGGGGAAAGTGAAACAGATTTCACAAAGAAAAAAAAAAATCCTGGGAAACTTCAAAGAAAAACTCAAACCAAACTAGGGGAAGAAGTGTTATTTTTATTGAAACTTCGGCAGGGGGAGGAAAGCCTTCCTGGGCTGGTGCCGAGCTCTCCGGCGGGACGCGGCTGCTGCATCCCGCATCCCGGGGAAGGTGGGGAGCGCTCTCCGAGGGGCAGCTCTCGGGGGGACCCCTTTTTGGGGTGGCCACTCCCGCTTCCCCCNGGCCCCGCCGCTCCCCTCTCCATCGCCCAGGGCTCGGCTTTCGGAGAGGCACCCCCGGCCCCGCGGGGTGCTGCCGGCAGCCCCCGNCGGGGGGTCTGTGTGTGTATATGCGCGTGTGTGCGTGTGTGTGTGCCTGTGCCGTCGGGGGTGCCCCGCTCCATCCCAGCCTGCAGCTCCCTTTGTTCTTCCCCCGGCTCGTTCCCCTGCCCGAGCCCCCTGACAGCTGCCCCTCGCCCTGCCGGTGCCCCCGCCCGGGCTGTCACAGGGGCTGCGGGGCCGCTGCCCGGCTTGGGGGGCTGCGCAGCCGAGCCTTCCCTCGCTGCCTGCTGCAACTTCAGCCTTGCCCGCGGCTCCGAAAGTCCCACCAGCCTCCCACGGGCGCCTTGAAGGGAATAAAAGGTTTAAGGGGCGCAAATGCTGGGGGGACCGTGCACGTTCTCGCAGGAGCTGCCCCGCTGCGGGGTCCGGGCTCTGGGGTTATGGATGCAGAGGGCTCATCCTCCCCAGCAGACAAAGCACCAGCTCGGCCCGGGGCAGCTGGAGTGGGGGTCAGGCTGGGGATGGTCGCAGCATCCTCGGGGCTGGGGGAAACTCAGCGCTGCAAGTCTAGCGTGCTGGGGCTGCCAAGGGGTGTCTTACCACGGGGCTGTTCCCTTTAAGTTCCCCCGGGAGAGGTTGCTGTAGCAGGCTGACCTGATCACGGGTGGCTGGCCGGGCTCTGACCTCCAGCGGTCCCTGCCAACCTGCCCGGGGTGGGCGATAAGATAAGCACCCGTCTCAGGCAGCTCCAGCTCCCCTCGCTGCAGCGGAGGAGCTGGGGGAGCAGCCGCCGACCTGTGCCAAGGCTTGTGCCGCAGCAGGAGCCCAAACAAGAGGTGGCGGCCGGTTCCTGGTTGAGGTGCAAGCCAAGGCTGTGGAGTGCCATGGGCAGTCGGGCACGGAGTCGTGCACCCGCCCCACATTGCAAACCCGTAGCTGCTTCCTTCTCACCAGGACAGTCTGAGCTGGCTCGTGGGTTCCCAGAGCGTCAGGCAGGCATGGGAGCAAACACCCCTTCCTGGGGTCTCCCCAGGTTAACCTCTTCTGCCCGTGCTTTCGATAGCACCTCGTCCTGGTAGTTGTGCAGCAGCTCCTCCAGCACTGGTCAGGTATCGCTTCTTACGCTTCTGTTCTGTGCACGGACAAATTTGAATTCCGTCTTCAAAGTCTCAGGTTTTGGACTGTTCTCGTTGTGGGAGAACTGTGGTTTTGGCTGGAGAACTGGACGTGAGACTTTTTGTTGAAATCCCAGATCTGTGATCCGAGCACGCCGTAAAGACTGGAGAGAGAAGCGCTGAGCAGAATGACACATGTATTGCATTGCTTCAAAAAGGGCAAGAAAAGTTGTGATCTGAGGGGGGACAGGCCGGCACCGGAGAGTTTGGTGATACAGGGTTTTCACCAGCGTTTGGTGGGGACTTTTCCCCTTGCCTGGAGCAGGTTACAGTCCATGTAATAAAGGAGGAGGCCAGTGAAAAGCCACAGAACTTCGCTTTCTGAGCAAAGGTGCCCAAGGCTGGGGCAAGGTGGACCAGCCCAGGTTCGCGGCCCTGTCTGTGGCTGGCAGGGTGGCAACAGCACTTGCTCCCGAGTGGTCTCTTCCAGCATGCTGGCTTTCCACACATTTGCAGCTCTTCATCGCGTGAGCTTGAGTCTGCATAAAAGATGTGACCTCCAGGTCCTCCAAATGATCCGGGGACCAGGTGCCCGTGCTGTTGCTTGGGTTGCAATACTTGCCGCGATGAGGTTTGCTGCCTGCTGGTTGCTGTTGTTTCAGGTGGACTGGTGTTGCGACCTGAGATGCCCATCTGAGTGAGAGGGTTTCCCTGGGGCCGTGCTGTGGTGCTGGAGCTGGTTTCAGCAGTGCTGTGCTGTTGGGGCTGGGAGCTTGGGGTGGTTTGCTTGTGCCTTGGGAGCACCAGGCAGGTGTGCTCCGTGGTACCCTGTCTCTTTGCTCCCCGGGGTTTTGGCGTGTGTATGAGTGTGACTGAGTGTATGTGTGTGAGTGGGTGTGAACGAGTGTGGTTGAGTGTGTGTGAGTGTGTGTGACTGTGTGCAAGTGTGAGTGAATGTGAATGACCGAGTGTGACTGAGTGGGTGTGAGTGGGTGTGAGCAAGTGTGACTGAGCGTGAGTGGGTGTCAGTGAGTGTGTGCGAGTGTGACTGAGTGTGAGCGAGTGTGTGTGTGTGCAAGTGTGACTGTGTGTGAGTGTGTGTGACCGAGTGTGACTGAGTGTGAGTGAGCGTGAGTGGGTGTGAGAGAGTATGTGTGAGTGTGAGCGACTGTGTGCGAATGTGTGAGTGTGGCTGGATCCCTTTGCTCCCTGGGGTTTTGGCCCCATCCGGCGCTGGTCATCCAAAGTCCTGCTGCCAGTGGCGGTAGGTGCTGTCACAGCGCAGTGGTGCAGTGTAGGTCCAGCAACCACAAGCCTTTGCTCTGTTCCCAGTGCTGCCAGCAGCCTGCCCCGTCCTTCTCTCAGCTGCTCCTGTGTCGCCTCTTAAACCAAATCCTAAAGAGAGAGAAGTTCAGCCTGAGCAGGGAGGCAGAGGCTTGCCCTGACAGCTCAAAGAAATGATGGAGGTACTTAACAAGCTGCAGCGAGCAGGTTCCCACCACCATGCTCGCACTGTCCCTCTCCTCTGTGGGCATCCAGTGAGCGGTCCGGACCTTGAGGCGAGCGCTGCACCCGAGCGTCGAGGTTTGCCCCGGGGCGTGCGCCACCCCGGCACGGCCAGCTGGAAGGCGCCAGCTCCCACCACATCCTCACAGTGGGAATTATCCATTTTTTTTTCCCTGCGGAGCGGGCGGCTGGCCGGCTGCCAGGGCTGCGGGGCTCCAGCTAGGACGCAACATGGAGCAAGGCGGCTGGCGGCGGCTGGGCCTCCGTCTCCAGAGACTACGCGTCCCAGCGTGCAGCACTGAGCGCCGTTGGCAGCGGTGTGGAGCGAGGTGGAGCGTTGCATCCCGGGATGGTGAATCTCCATATGCCACGTGGGGGCTGACAGCCTCCTGTGCTCCGAGGCAGCGGTGCTTGGGGGTCCCGCAGCTCTGGAGGATCAACCTGGGTGTCCCTCTTTGCAGTCAGAAGGACAGATCTCAGTCTCTTGTTGCCACTTGTCTGCCCTGCAGCTTTCGGCTCCAGCCCTCCCAGATGGATCACGTCCCTGTGGAGGTTGCCCCGAGCAGCAGCCCCACAACACTGTGCAGAGCCGTGTGGTTTTGCTCTACCACGTGTGTGGTGGGCAAGGAGCCGGGAGCAGGGACAGAGATGCTGGCTGCAGGCTCTGCAGGGCCATTACCGTGGCTGGCTGTGGCCATGAATTGTTCCTTGCTGCTGCAGAGCCTAAAAAACCTTTGAAGATGAAAATCCTAATTTGTTGGGAGGCTTTTTTTTTTCACGGAATGCTGACAAGGATTTATTTTCCAGACCCCACAATTCCCACATCGCGCCATTTGTGCATTTGCTGGTGCTGACCCGGTGTGTGCTGCATCAGGGACGGGAGCCCAGTCTCCGCGGGAGCCCCACAGGGTGACAGGGCCCCAGGGTGCAGGGGTCTGGGTGAGAGGGAAAGTGGCTGAAAAAGTGAGAGGTGCGTTCCTGAGGTTGAAACTGGCGGTGTTTGATTATGGATCATCTTTGAGATGGCGAGCCGAAAGGAGTAATTAGGGACAGTGGGATATTTCCCCGAGAGTCGCAGGAAATGACTGCCTCATGGTAAGTTGATAGTAGTGGAGCTGAAACTGGGTTATCTGTGGGATTGCATCTGGGGCTTGCAGCCTTGGACGTGGTTCAATTTTCAGGCTGTTTTGCAATTGGCAGGGCATGCTCTTCT
>WEIS01043436.1:0-13291 GCA_013389965.1 Todus mexicanus
GGGGGGGGCAGGGGTTGCCTTCTTTTAATTTATGAAAGGAAATAGGAGCAAGAATAAATGATACCAACAAAACCACCACTTGGCTGCTATGTACCGTAGTCATATCAGAAGGAAAAGCTCCTCCGGCAATGAACTTTCCCGGGTTACTCCATGCCAGCCAAGGCAGGAAGATGACTCTAGACAGCAAATGTCATTTCTCTTTATTAAACGCACCCATTGCTCATTTCCTAGATAAAAAGTATATAATTAGTGCTGTCCATTAGCTACAGCGATTGCTGTCGGAAGAGGGTTGTAATCAAGAACTCGTACCAAGATATTCTAAGCACATCTCCTAGATGACTATTCCACCGCACATCGAACGGGCGGCTGCTTTATCATCTAAAGCGATAAACCTGAACCGAGCTCTCCCAGCAAGGATCTGCACAATACTCGTCGACTGTGCAGCACCAGCACAGCTCTTAGCAGAGTGAAGACAGGCAGCAGAAAACCTGCGAGCTGCAAGAGCAAGCCAACAGAGGCAGAAGCGAGCGAATTCCACAGCGACAAACCTCCCGGCAGAGACACGTTCAGCACTTTGTGCGCTCGGTTTGTACAACTGGCCGAGGGAACGAGGAGGTTATTTGAGGAATCACGCCAGATCTGGGGTAGAAGCAGGGTACGTGTCCAAATAGCTTTGTGGGAGCAAACAATGTACGTTGTGCAAGCGTGCAAAGGCAGATGTGGCTGTGCAGGTCTACAGAACACCATGGAGGAGCCCACGATGGTGGGGCCAGTGATGAGAAAGCAGATGTCTCACAGCCGAGAGCCTTTGCTTCAGCTGGAGGAAAGAGAAGTATGAAAGGATTTTCAGCTTGAAGGGCCCGAGGACACAACATCACGGACACTCAGCTACAGAAATAAACAACTGCAGTGAGCAGAAGAGAGGGGGGAAACACAAATGAGGTGTGAGCTAATGGGAAAGAGCTGAATTAAAAAGCAACATATTCTGAAAAAGCTTTAATAGTGTAACATAGGAAGAGACACTCTGCTCATAGCCGCTTCTATTCCTTCCTCTTTCGCTCTTTGCTCAGGTATTTTACCCTCAGTTTAGTTGTTTTCTTCTCCTCTATCATTTCGAGGGGGGCAATGAAGGCACATCCCTGGCAGTTGACATTTTTGCAGGATAAATAGATGAACAAAGCTGGTCCTTTAGGTAACTGCAACCACCCCTTGCATGGGCTTGCTCTGATACTGTTGGTAAGAAATTCTATTCACAACAGAGGCGAATTTCTGACTGACAAGGAAATAAAGACCCTCTCACATTATCAATCCTTATGCTGAAGTCCCCCACGTACACCGTCAAAACTTCTATAATCATCACGTCATTTCCACTTACATACCAGTTATTTAATCTTACGTGTCAAAGAGAAGAAAGTTGCAAAGCACAACAAATCAGAGCCCCTTCTCCATGGCAAGAGCAGCATGAGAGTACGTCTGGCAAAGCCTGGCCACGTATGAACCCTACGTTACAAAGAAATTATCTTAAACTAACACACCGTTTGAACCGAGCTCGAAAACCGTGTCACCAATCCACCCAGTAGTTTTATCATAAGGCCTCTGCAAATTCAGAAGGCCTGAGTCATTTTGCGCAGTGCCCGCGCTGTGCTTGCGTGCAAAGAGTGCAACAACACAACCCAGGAGGACGCGGGTCTGTAACGCGCGAGATAACAAACCAGCCAGGGGACTGCTGACCAAACAGTGCTTTGAGAACCAGTTTTGATAGCAGGCACAATAATGATGGGCAAGGGAACGATACGTGGAGGGAAGATACTTAATGTCTTAGAAGCATCAATATTTTATTAAGCTATAGATTAGATAACAGCTTGTTCTCAGCTGGTTCGTTGGCAAAACCTGAGTTGCCCCAGTACCGCCACCTGCAAGCCATGGCAAAGGAGCCTCATAAATAGCTTGGTTACCCCAATATTCTATTGCTCAAATCCAAGCAATGCTTCTCCTGGTCTTTCTTTCTTTCCTTTTTTCTTTTTTTTCTTTTTTTTTTTTTTTTGATAAAAACACCTCAGAGCGATGTGGCCATGCTGGTGCTTCTGAAGGACCTGGAAGTCCTTTCCATAGCCTTTATTTATTTATTTATTTATTCTGAGTACTTTTGAATTTAGTAGACAGGATTCCCTGGCAACACATCCCAACTCCTAATCAGATTCAAGGTCATTTCTCACCTGTAGAAAGCTGAGGAGATGGAGAAGACGAAAAAGAGCAAAAGTGGAAGGAGAAATAAGAGAAGACCTCTTAGTGAACACATTACAGCCTTAGACAGCAAATGTAATTCCTAGGAATCCTCCAGCTAGCACAGAACGACACCTATGACCCAACTACAGCAGTTTCTCTTTTTCATAGGCACGCTAGAAATTCACCTCATCCACAGCCACGAAGACAGACAGAACAGAGGCTCATTTTCTAGATAAGAAGGGGTAGGTAACCCAACTCCCTCACTTTCTCCCTCATTCTACGGACCTCACAGCTACGGATGTCCCTGCTTCCCCCTGTCAGTACCACCGGTCGTGTGCACACAAACACATCTGCCTTCTTCATTTATGCACTCATCAAAATTCCGAGTCTGAACGCTTGTCATAATTACACCCTCCAAAGAGGCAGGCACCTGCCATTGACTCTGCCTTTTTCAATTACACCTAATTGAAGACTCAAGCTCCAATAGAGGAAGGGAGACAAGAGTTCTTCAAACTGTCTAAACACTTGCGGTTGAATAGGAGAGGTTTCCTACCACCGCCCTCCAACGTGACTGCCATAATAAAACACTGCATCATGAGATGGGTTTCCTTCCTCTGAACACCCCCTGCTCCACGAGGATGCTTCTTGCACAGATGATGGCTCACAGCCAGGAGAAAAGCCCCCCCATCTGAAGCTGAGCTCTGGGAGCACTTCTTGAGCATGAAAACTTGTCTTGGGTAGCTCCTGTCTCAAGAAGACCCAGATGATGGAGGGCAGCGTGTCAGAAGTGGCACCGAAAGCAGTCCTCAAGGAACCAAGCTTACGTGTGACTGTACAGATGAGATGACTGATCCCCGCTTATCCTCTCCGGGTACAGCCGCAAAAGCCTCGGTAACAGTAACGTGGTAGGCACCGAGCTGGAGTAACCTTCCAGGAAGTGGAGGAGCTGGGGGAAAAACCCCAGCTGGCTCCACTTATATAAGGGATGTAATCAGGTCTAAAAGAGAGGATGATTTCAGCCTGTGTGATCTGCATTGGGAATAAGTCCCTGAGAGCATTTTTGAGAAGGCACTTGTGTGTGCACACACGTGTGTCGGGATTTTCCCTTCCCTCGGACAGCGTGGCTGAAGTTTCCATCACGAGACAGTGGGAGGGTGTTACCTGGAGAGAAGATGGGAAGAGTTCAAGAAAGGAATCCTTGTATCAAGCGATGTGATGGGAGAAGGTGACCACATAGGTTGGCCCCTGAAATTCATAGGCAAAAAAGACCAGCTCGTGTATTGCTAGCAAATTAGACTAATTATGCTAGAAACGAAACGGCCACATGGAAAATGCCTCACATCTGTTAGAAGGGGAACCAGTCGTACGTTGTGTAACATACACGTAGGAAAAGGAGAGAAGCTAAAAATATAACAAACCATCCTCCCATCAGGGATATACCCACAAAGATGCACCAGTATAACCCTCCAGCTCCTTTTTAATCAAAGCCACAATGATACTTGCAATCTGTGCAGAGGATGTTACTACACCTGCACTTCCCAGCCCCATTCCCAGCTTCCTAAGTGGGGAGGGAACCTCTAGTGATCATGGGTCTCATTTAAAGAGAATGGATGATGAGAGACATTTAACCGCTGGGATCTCTGTACATCAGAATCTAAGAGGGAGGAATGAAATGAAAACGTTATAATGGAGTTGTCCTGGCTGTTCAAAAGCCTGAAGGATTTAGTGCTTTTCAGTGGCAGCAAGGAAGGACTTGGCTATTTTTCCTTGTTTGTATCGTCAGCTGGAAAATGCAAACAATGGTAGCAAAGGCAGAAGGATGTCAGGTTCCCTTGCTCTGCCTTTCCACCTTTCTTTCATTTCGCTTTCTACAGAGAAATGTAGGCTCACCATCAAACAGATAAGCAAAGCCGAGGTGATTCTTCCAGATTTCCCTAGACATTTGCAACACTCATGAACAGTATTTTCAGAGGACGCGATGGCACGGGCGGAAACCTCATTGGGAACACGCTGCGCTGCCAATGCCAGCATCCAGCTAAGCTGGGTGCATCTGCTCCTTTACCTTCTGTTTTCAGGGGCAAGAAATTATAGAAAAGAACTTGTTTTATTTCTTTGCCAGATGCAGTAGCAGAAGAGAGATCTGCCAGGGCACAAAAGAAGAGTAAGAAAATGAGATATGTTCTGTGGGATGGAGGCTGTTTGAGAAGCTGCCTGATACAGCTACGTCCAGTAGCACTGCTTAGGAACACTAAGGAGCCTGCGCTGTGCAGCATTGTACTCTGTTGACATAACCACGGTTTCCCTTTCCTAGACGGGTTCTCCCTTCCCTCTCACCATCGCCTCATCCTGCCCTCACGTTGCTTCAGATTTAACTTGCTCCCCGAGCTTCTGTTTCAAGAGTTGCACAAAACGGTGTGGAGCAAACTCTCCCAAGCTGGCACGGACGTTCCAAGAGTGGTGAAATGGTGCAACACGCAGGAGAAAAGGCTGCAGCAAGAGGCAGGTTTGTTGTGTTGGGGTTTTTTTTCTAGAAATGTTTAATTTGTTCAAGCAGGTGTGCCTGATACCTTTTGCATAATGATAAGCCCACACACATTCTTCATGCAAATAGTGACCCAACAGTTGCTCTTGGTTGCTTCAAGTAGTAAGTGCATGTAACGACCTGTGCTTCCACGCACACGTGTGTTTACAGAGCGTTGTACAGTGCAAGGCAAACACAGCCCGTTGTGCCAAGGGAGGGACACTCAGCGCCGCTGGAACAGAGGTGCCGTACCACGGCCGACACCGTCAGAATTGGCTCAAATGGTCAGAAAAGCTCTTCAGAGATACTGGGAGACTGATAAATGGTATCTTTCTCCTCCCATCTGCAACCAGATAATATTCTTCTCATGTGTGTTATTTGAAATGCCTCACCTATCGCAGCTACTCCTGCCTCACAAATNGCTCCTGGGCTGCCGGGAGCTGGTGAGAGCACAGCACAGGGGTTGTAAGTACCTTATTTCAGGAGGGTGCGAGAGGAAGCCACATATGTTCCCCCCGCCAAGACTGGGATATTGTCCCTGTGGGAGTTTGACTTTGATTTCAGCGGGGTCAGGATTTCATCTCATCACACATTTACCCCTCTACACCTCCACTGCTGCATAGACATTGATAACCAGATGACTAGTTGTAGTTCATGCAGAGAGCTCCTGCAAAGATTCTGACTCCCACCACAAGCCAGTAAATGTTTTATGCTCGCTGGGGTATAACTGCAAGGTGCTGTAGTAAGCAAGCCATGTGAAACAAGAACATTCAGGCAGGTTTCTGATGCTGCTCGGGACACATTTTGACTTCCACATCTTCTAATCTCTCAAACATATGATGAGTTTTGTCTTTCCCTGCGAGTAGCTTCATTCATTTCATAGTATTCCAGTTTAGAAAGAGCCCTAGACTCTGTCTCAATGCAACTAAGAAAACAGCTAATAATTGTCATCGTGCTTATCTGATTGGCATTTGAGCTGGAGCTCCTACTAATAAAGAACTATTTGAGATTTTAACAGAAATGTAAATGTTGAAGTTTCACAGGTCATTGAGTTTTATAATATTGAGTCATTGGGCTATTATACATTGATCGAGCAAATAGCGAACGGTGTGACTCGCCAAAGAGCAGTACTCAAATATTGACCAGGAATTGATGACAGTCGGCTACTCTCCAAGGACTGCAAAAGTTAACAGGAAATTTTTACCCAGGGCAACTGCAGGCTCCTGCCTTAGGACAGTTGGGTTGGCTCCTCTTTGTTGTCATCTTTTCCAGGCTCATCTGCTAAATCTGAACAATCTTACCATAAACAGAGATGGGCTTGGAGCAAACGCTTCCATTTCTGTCAGTTTACTGGCTTATCTCTCGGCCCTTTCTTAATTCCAGCAATCTGTATTGCTCTAATTAATCACATATATTAAACAGGTAGGAATGCAAACATACCCAGCGTACAGCTCCATTTTATCTGTGTACAGTGCAGTGCATTTTATCGCGAATGAGGAACATTAAATCATGATCTCCTAGCATGACCCTGCTTGATTTCATTTCCCCACCACCATCACGAGCCCAATCCCAGCACATGTTTGCAGAACACGGCATTTCAGCTCTGAAAGCACAAAGCCACACACCCCTTACCCAGCTTTCTCAGAGCACCTCCTAGAGCAAAGACCTCTCTGGTTTGAGATTGTCCAAACACACTCCTATCGCAGACCAGGGTTTCTACAGAACAGGAATTGCTGTTGAGAAGACCTTCTGTTCAATCTTACTTTTTCCTAGGAGACAGGACACCCTACGGCAGGGCAGAGGAGGAACGGGAGCCCAAGCACCACTTCAGTGCCACAGGTCCCTGCACTAAACACGTGCATGTTAAAGACCTTTCACACGAAGCTGTGTGCAGACCGTGGCCTGGCAGGCATTTTGGTAGCAAGCCACTGGATCAGGTCCTGCGGACGGTGAGATGCGGTGGTGCTGAGGAACATGGTTTAGTGGTGACCTGGCAGTGCTGGGTTAATGGTTGGACTTGATGATCTTCACGGTCTCTTCCAACCAGAACAATTCTATGACTCTATGAAGAGAGCAGCTTATTCATGAAGCCACAGGCAGATTCAGCGCCAGGCAAGCATCAAGCTGGCAGCTACTCTGACTGTGCTGGAAGCCCTCGGTCACAGGCTGCCCAGTTTGCAGCTGCATAGCTCTATTTTCACATCCGAAGGTATTAGGGCAGCATGTGTCTACCCAGGTGGCTTTCAGCAAGCTCCCGAAGGAGCCGGCCGCAGTCATGAGAGGACAGATGTTCTGCAGCACAGGTTAGTAACTGAGCTAAGTTCCTGAACTTTCCACGGAACTGAAAAAGAGCAGCCTGGCTATGCTGGGGTCAGTCCTGCCGCTCTTCCAGGTTAAGTAAAGCAGCACCTCCAGAGCCAGCTACACCGACATGCCTCGGGAAGCCTTTGGTCGCCACTGAGCACACAGGGTCACAGAGTCACTGCAAACCACCCCCTGCCAGCGCCAGGGCTGGGAACGCGGCACTGCTGATCTCGCTGCCAAAGGCAAAAAACTCATCCTCGTGTTTTTAGAGATTATGCATCCGCACCATTACGTCCCAACCTTCCTTACAGCCACCAGCTAGAAGGAGAATTATGTTCCGCTTCTGGTGCAGGAGCAGAAGCATCTCAGGAGCAGCTTTTGCAGTGTTCTGCCAGCAGAGGATACCCAGGACCCAACCTTCCCATAGCCCTGAGTGCAGATTGTGCTCCGAGGCTACAAGCGCCGGCTTCCACTGTCCGTGCGCTAGGAGCAGGCAGGACCTGGCACCTTGCTCCAGTCATCCCTGAAATTTGGGGAAAATACACACAACTACTTTTTTTTTCAGCCGGGCTTGCAGCATTTGCCTGCAGCAGGAGAGTTTGCACAGCCAGGCTTTGGGCAGCAATGGTTTTAAGAGCTACCGCACCTCGCCCAGAGCATTTCTCATGCCACAGGCTCGTGACGGATAGATCAATAGCTTCTTGAATCCTCATATCCTTTTCAAATTACTCCCCCAGATATATACCTGAGTAGGCCATCTTATCTGATAACTTAAACAAGCAACCTGTCTACACTTTAATTGTTATTGAGGATTAATGTTGTTTATAAAATGAAATCAATACAATCTCTATTGCTTATTAACTGAAACATTCTAGGCTCTGCTCTGTTTGCTTTGCTTTTCAATTAGTTTCTATTATTTTCCCTATTAGCTCTTAACAAATAGCTGTAGAAATAAACTTAATGGTTGTGAAACTGTTATCAGAGTCAACAAAGCCCCTTAATGGAAAGTCTTGTATATTTAAATGTAAAAAAGAATCCACTGTTTAATCATTTGACACGACGAGATAAGTTTATTACTATACATCTGTTCTACGCTGGGCCTTGATTTTTATGGGGTTTTTTTAAGCTGAGCAATTAAGAGTTCTTAAGGGTTCGCTGAAGTTCAGATGTCAGAACTGTTAAGCTGTCGCTATATCGGAGGTGAACAAATTCCGCAGTCTAATACCCTTCATTAAAAAAGCAGCAAAACAGAGAATGGGCAGAAAGTGATGGGAACCTGATAAACACTGCCCAGTCACATCGCAAATGTGCAATGAAGTATCTGGAACATCTCACAGACAGCGCCCACAACACACCCCGCGGCACTGGACCACTGCTGTCATGAGGGTTCGCTCCTCCCTGGCAGGACAGGAGAGGGAGAAGTGCCCAGGGATGGATTCTCCACCCCAGCTGCACTCTGTACTCTGAAGGGAAGGTGAAAGGGTGACTGTGGAGGAAGTAGATTGGGTGGAGGAGTTTTGAGGCAACAATGTAGGTGACAAGTCTTAATATATAATGTGGTCCTAGCGCATCCCACTCCAGCCAGCACCGAGACGGTGCAAATCTCTTTCCTTCAGTCATTACTTTTTGCTCTTTGAATGAAGAAAAGTTGTCTTTCGCATTAATCACCGTGCAGGTGGAAGAAGCGTGTGTGCCAACAGGCCTTTCAGAGGAAGCTCTGGCTATGGGACCACAGTTCTACCACCCTTGCTGAAAGCTGGACCTTCATGCATCAATTCTGCTCTGCACCTTCACACCTCACCCCTCCAAGCCAGGGCTGCCTGCAACCCAAACCCTTGGCACGCCACTCATGTGCTCTTAGCAGTCTGGCTGGACTTGGTCACGGAGCAAGCAAATTCCCAATAGACAGTTACGCAACCAAGTGACGAGTTCACGCAGGCAAAGGGCTCTGCCGGCTGCTGTGCAAACCTCGGGTACCAAAACCATGCGGTGCAGGTCTGGCGCTTCTCTACAAAACCAGCCTGAGTTAGCAGCGCTGCCTCTGCTCCAGCTAAGCAGAGAACTGGTAAAAGCGCAAGACGTGGTGGAATTAGACCCAAGGAACAGACAAATTTTTGGATGTGAGCATATAATCCCCCCCCTCCAGACTGGCATTTTGCTCCTGTGAGCATGTTCAGAACCACACACGAGTAAATTGCGCTAAAAGCCACCACGAGCGCAGCCCAGCTCGGGAAACCCCGGCGCTTCGCTGGGCTCCAAGCAGGCTGCTTGCAATCACCAGAACCGTTCTGAGCCTCCACGCAGCGCGGATGCATTCCAGGCTGGGGCGAGGCAAAAGGTTATGAAACTTACTCAGGGTGTCATTTATTTCGTGAAAGCTTGCTGGTTATTATAATCAAATGTCAATTGTCTGTAATTGCGGCATGCTGTGGAAAATCCCTGCCGAGGACACGTTCTGCCCCTTGCTGCTGCAGCATACAAACCCTCAGCCATGCACCAACCCTGGAAAAATAGATCTGACATTTAAGCAGGTCCATGAGTGCAATTAACACAAGTTAATTTAGGTATTTTTTTATCCTTACAGCTTTGTTGTAAGGAAACCATCCTATATTTTAAAAGAATAGGTTCAATGCAGAATTATCCTTCCTACTCAGTCCATTTGGCGATCTAATTACTAATTAATAACACGTTCTGCTTTGATGGTCTCTGTCTTGACTTAGCTCCCCAAACATCGATGCATCTCGCGGTAACCTTGCAAGACACGAATGCATTGGTGGTTTGCAGAGTAAGGATCAGATCCCAGACCACAGCTTGAGCTCACCCCAGGAGCTGCTCTAAGAAAATATTCTCTGACAGGGAGCTGACATTCAGAGCTTCAAAATTAAGTAATAAATGACTTCAATCCAGGGAGGGTTATTGTTCTGCTTGAGAAGAGAGGAATAAAATTTGGTGTGAGGACTCTGACTGCCTCAGTGTTGGGCTGCATGGAGCAGAGAAGATCACTCAGCATTTTTATTGCCTTTTCCTTCCTTTTGAATGAAGCAAAAGAGTGGATTTGATACACGTGTGATAACCAGATTATTCTGGGGAGTTACAGAAGTGTGGACATGGTTTGACAATGCTAAAACTGAAGACGCGAGCTCTTAAAGAAAACCTGCAGAAAATCCCAGCGGCAGACATCATTTGAGCAGAGCAGGCTGTGGAAAATAACAGCAGAATGACTGTTCACGTTTTGAAGCTGAGGATAAAGAAATTCAGAGAAGAATCTAACCTCTGGGTTGGCTTATACCTGGGCGCAGTCGACTTGCCACCACGTGCAGCCTGACGTTGGAGCTGCCTTTCTTTCTGGAAAGATGATACAGCTCAAATAGTCACTGTGGGCTTGATGCAGAAACCACACCGGGAGGTTCTAGGGCTTGCTCTGTGCATATGGAAAAAATATGACCCATATCTACCCTGAAAATCTTAGAATCTTACGGAAAGAAATTAATAGTATCTCAGTAGTCAAGCAATCAGGGTAGTTTGTGGGAAGATGCACTTGAAAAAATGAAGAGGGGAGAGGAAAGGGAGGAATTTCCGCGAGGATTTCATTAGCATGCCAAGTCTCGGTCTGATATTCCTCATTTGCATTCTCTTTGCACTGTATTTTTTTTATAGCTGGCCTCCTGTAGATGAAAACCTACGCAAAGAAAGCGTGCAAAGCATCCTTGAGCCTGTACCTGAAAGATCGCTACAACTGAAATGATCTGTGCTGATTTTAACCGGCGCGCGTGTGGGAAATGCCCAGATTTTATGCAGGTTTTCAGAAAAGCTGGATCAGGCTGGTCCAGTGATCTCATCAGCACTTTTAAACACATACACTGTCACTTGCCACGCTGAGAAGTGACGTGGATATAACACCCAGTGGGACTGCTGATTTTTCTCCTGCATGTTTTCACAAGTCTATCCAGTGAAGGATAGAAATGATGGAGCAAGCCTGAATAAAGCATTTAAAGAAAATTTATACGAGTACGCACCTGTACAAAAATGTAATTACACACATTGGTCATCTTGAGAAACCACTTGTTTCGCAAAATGGCTTAATTCTGGGTACGCAGGTTATTAGCAAAGTAGGACTTAATGTTGTGTTTATTGGCATAATAATGGACTTTCTATTTTCTTGTAGTGCTGTACACCAGTAATACAAACACTATTCCCAGAGTTAACGCAATCATCATTTTAGCTGTTACATTACAACTCTCTCCTCTTTACCATCTGCACCTATTCACATCTTGGGACTCTTGTGACTTCATTTCAAACAACCCTGACCTTCACTAAATGGCTCGGTTAAGGTTGATTTAGGAGCACAACTTTATTCTTATTAATTTACATGCCCTAAGGAAAATTGGAGAAATGCGCAGCAAGAACAACATCCAATTTAGCAGAGAGAGAAGAACAAAGTATTCTGGTTTTGGCACAGCCCGTATGAGTCTGCAGCCATAGGATGGAGAATAATTGGTTAGCAGCTCTTCAAAAAAGGATCGCAGAGTTATAATAAACTGCGAGCTGGACTTGAAATAACAGCTCTGGAGCTCTCAGCGAGATTAAACACAGGCTGAAGCTTTCAGAGAAGGCATTTCCAGAAAGTGTCACGTAATGATGCGTTTCACTCACAGGACGCAAAAGCGGTTGCAGTTCAGCACTCAACTGCCAAACTGAAAGTTATTTTCAGAGGATGTTAACGGCTGCAGTTAACAGTTACTGCAAACAGCTAAGAACAACGAGAACTCGAGAGAATATACCCCTAAGTAAAGAGCGAGACACCATTGCGATGCTACCAAACTTACAGGTGAAATAGATTTGGCTACGAAACGCCCCAAGTTACTGAGATAGGAACACTTGTATTGGTTTGCACAGGGCTGGAAGGATCCAGTCCCTGTTGGTGTCCTTGCAGAGCAGACTCCAACGTCTGGAATGAGCTTGCTCGGTCTCTGCAAACACCAAGTATCAGTCGGATGGCTAGAGAAGATGCAGAGGGGAGCAAATAGGAACGCTTCTTTGCTTGCATTAAGCCAGCACCCATCCCTCTGAAACGTCAGCGATGCCTGCTAAGAGTTAACACAAAACGTTGCATAAAATGCCAGCGTGCATAATTAAGAGCTCTACCGAATTCTTGGCAAAACAGTGGCCGTTCCTCACAAAAAGTTATAAATAGAAGGAATATCGAAAAAAAACGCCAACCCAACAACCTACCCAGAGGGTCTTTTTAAATGCCTAATTTTTATATGACACTTCATTTATTTATTTGAAACAGTAGGGTACAAAATATGCCTTACAAAGCTGATAAAACCTCCCCGTGGGTCACATACCCAGCTGAAGGGGGGTTTTTTGCCTCTCCCATCAGTTCATGTGAATATTACTTTGCAATAACAGCTCTGGAAACGATCGAGCAATACCTGGGAGCCAAAGAGCCCTGGGGCCAGCGTGGAAACAGCCACATCCTCTCCAAGCAGACCCGAGGAGCAGCTGGTGAGATGCCAGCTTTCTAGTGGAAAGTACCCACATTTTTGTGGATCAGCCCGTATCTCCAACCCCTTCCCTCTGCCTGCCCTCCAGCTCAGTGACCCACCTTCTCCCCAGTCCTTCCTCCTCCTGCATCGGCACTACCTCAGAGCCTCCCAGGGGAGAGCTTTGGCTGCGCTCCTGGGAACTCAGCGCTGAGACATGGAGAAAGCAGCTTGGGAGAGACTTTTGAGGGAGCGACTATGCCACAAGAGCACTGTCTTCTGCTGGGGAATGGCGCAACATCAGTGCCCAGCTCCCAAGCCTCAAGCACCGCAGTCAATGACCAGTCAAGTCCAGTCCTACTGGACCAGACAGCAAGGAACTCGTGCAGTGTTTGGCTTCGCCATGCAAGGAGCTCTACAGAAACCAGCATAACTTCTTCCTACATCATGCTCCCACGTGCCCACCTGGATACTGCTGAGGACACTGCAGGATTGAATCCTAAAAGAGAAAGGATGCGATTTATGACCTACCAGAGGAAAGAATCTATCTATTATACACGTTATTGGCGCTAGCCTAGAAGGAACATTAAATACAGAAGACTCGCTGAACGGAACAATGAGAGCACAGGGAAGCTACAAAAGGCTTAAAGAAAATTGTCAAGCACCAAGAGTAGTGGAGAACTTGAATTGAAAAAGCACAAACTACGTGTGCATTTGTGGTAAGATGTGGGTTGGGAAAAAAAAAACCAACCAC
>WEIS01043441.1:0-15847 GCA_013389965.1 Todus mexicanus
GGCATATGGGACCTTCCGTTCCCTCTTGGGAGGGTAAGAAGAATAAAGCTGTCAATCTGTCCCTACAATTCAGTGTTGAATTCTTGTTCCTAAGTAAGGTACAAAATAGGAATAATATTTGTGTATTAATTATCTACTATTGTGCTATTGTGCAAAGTGGGAGGGGGGACACAACTGTGGTCAAGCCATTTTTCCTTGTGGTCAGCCTTTAGCAGTTGCACAAAAGAGTTATTACTTTCTTGGTAACTGCTGTGATAAGCAGAATGGGACAAGCAGAAGAATGGGGCCACGCAGCCTTCACCTGGCTCTGCATTCCTCCTTGGTGCCATGACAACATAGACCACCAGATCTTCACCCAGCTTCCATGTCTATTCTAGTCATCAGATGCTTATCAGAAATATTGAGTTTTTCAGTTTTCAATTGTTTTGTGCTTCCAACAATGACAAACATGATGTTAACAGCTTCAACCATTCACATCACCTCTCAGTTTCATCCATCAGTTGCAGCACCCACAGGACCAGCTGCTTTCCCCCTTGGTCTCCAAGCAGGATGTTGTCCCAAGAGTGATCATTGCTCTGCATCAACATGATATCTTGACAGGGACAAGAAACAGTCTCATTTCAAGTTTCACAGGAGTAGTTTTAAACACAGTCCCTAAGTCTCACACAGGACTCAGGTTTCAGGGGAGCCAATGGTTTTTTCCTGATGAAAAAGGATACCCCAAGGCAAGTCCTTGCACTGTTCCAGGGCTAAAGCATCTCAGCTAACACTGAGACAGAGAAGTCTTTGCTGCAGAAAGACCATGAACTTTGGCACGTTGGGTGTTTGATCTGAGTATGGCACTGACCCTGGGGACCAGACACACCCCATCAAACACCCTCAGACCTTCCCACATAGTAACTCCACAGGGCTCACTCTTCCTCCCATCCCAGCCAGCTACCCATGAAACAGAACACTGCCTTAGCACAGGCAGGGTTTAAAGGAAGTCTACACTGTCCTCCAACCTCACCAGCACAGCCAGGTTGCAGGAGCACACCTTGCACCAGGGGAGGAGGCAGCTTGAGTGCTGCCCTACCTCCCTAGAGGTCTTCACCCTCCAGCACAACTGCTCCCAGCAAGCTTCTCTTATGATTTTTCTACCTTAGGACAAGCCAGAAGCCTGCCAAGAACTTCTGAGCCCCAAAACTGCAAGAAACATGCTTCAACATCATTCAAGTCCTGCCTGCAGGTGGTACCGACTTGAATTTCCCAATGGATGGTGGCGATAGGGAGATGGGGCAAGTCAATGGGCGCAGTGCAATGATGGGCACCTCTTGGCTCAAGGGATGGGGCACGTGTGGGTGGGACTCCCCTGACATGCTAATCAGGGAACGGGGACAGCTCAGCTCAGTGCATGCAGTGCCCTGGGACAGTGTGAGTGGTGAGTGCTGAGGACATCGGCTCTGCTCCACTGTGGTGCCCCACACCGCTGCCACACAGCCTATTGCTGACACTGGCATGCCAGTGGGGACGAGGGCTTAGCTCCTCTGCCCCCCTACAGTCGTGCCTCTGCTCCCATGGGGTGACAAGGTTAACTGCTCTGCCCTACCTAGTGACAGGATGTCCCCATGGATCTGAAGGGGATGGGAGGATGGAATTAATCCCCCTGCCCCATAACAGTAACAGTGCATCCAAGTGAGGCTGAGAGGAAGGGGTTTAACCTCCCTCTCCTTGGGGCTATGGTAAATCTCTATGGGGCAGAGAGGGTGGTGAGGTGAGGGTTAATCTCTCTCTCCTCCTGCTTTGGAGGGAGTAATGTGCCCTGTTAGAGCTGTGTGGTGTGGGCAGGAAGGCGTTAACACCACCACCCACTGTGCGGTGAGGAAATAGGTCACTCCTCCCCCCAGGTAACAGTAATGAGGTCGGAGGGACTGGCAAGGCAGGGGTTAATCTGTCTCTAATCAAGATTCCAGCACCCCGTGCAGACTGGCTCAGAGGCCCTGCAGGCAGAGCAGTTTGGGGAGGATTAACTCCATCTCTACGCAGGGGTCTGTACACTTGCATTCCAGTGGGGCTGTGGGTGGCAGGCAGTCTGTGTGGGGGTACCAGGAGGGGATGATTCATTTGGGGTAGTCATGAAGTTGTTGCCTGGTTCCCTGTGGCTGCCAGCCTGCACAGGCATGGGTGACTCTGCCTGCCCCGATGTGCAGAGATCCTCTCCAGCTCCCTGACCAAATCTGGGATACACTGCCATGCCAGCCATTCTGTTTTTCTGGAGTCACGCTGAGAGGTACGCACGCACCCCAGCACCCACCTTGGCTTGCCAACCCTCATGCTTGGCACTCAGCAAGCCACCTACCCCAACCCCTGGGAATGAAGTGGGTTGACACCTGCCTGGCATTTTGCTTGCCAAGGGTGGGACGCAGGAGCTGCCCAGTGACGCCCTGGCTGTGGCTGCCCCATTTTGGTGGTGGGAATCCAGAAAGGATGCTCTCTATGGCCCTTGAACTATAGTGACAGAAAAGAGCTGCGGTGGCATTGAATTTCCTTGACAAACTTGAAGGCGACTGCTCAGAAGTAGGTTTTGCACTGCTGGCCAGGGAGAAGGCACCATCCTGGTGCCCCGCTGTGGTGGGGGGAGAGCTAAGAGCCTGCAGCCAGTGGGCAGGTCCAGTCACTGGATAGGAGCTCGACAGCCAGACCCCTTCTTCTGGGGGATTAGTGCCAGCATCCAGGGAGGGTGACATAGGGACCCCTGCACATCTGAAGGGGAAAGCTGGGGAGATGCAAATTGGTTAATGTGACTTTTTTATGCCTGGTGCATCACTGCCACCCTACTTTTCTTACTTTCTGATTTGTCTTGTGGGTGCACAATCCTGTGCATGAGCAAGTAATTTCTGGGGACCCCAGGGACTCCTCGCTCCTGCTACTTGGCAGTGTCAGGGGCTGCGTGGAAGACGTGATGGTAACGGGACAGCTGGGGGTCAGACACCTTGCTGCAAAAATGGGGATGCTGAAGCTGATGGCAGAAATGTCTTAATCTGTCAGTTTAGAGAGCCTGCAGTGCCTCAACACTCCAGAAAGCAACAAGAAACCATTTAGAAGGAAAATTACATCTCAGCAAGCCAATTCCATTGAAAGGTCTCTCCATGCATGGAGGGGTGGGAGGGCCGGATGCCACTGGGATGTGTACAAAGGACAGCAGCTGCCCACACCACATTGATGCCTGCTCACCTGTAGCTGAAGCTGTTTCGGAGCTGTGTTGGGAGTGAAGGTTGGGACCAGCTGAAGCCACTGGGCTGATAAGGAGTTGCCTTTTCAGTGTGCTGGAGGAGCCAGATGGGGAGGCTCACCACAAGAGTATTGCTTGGTGATGGTGGCATCCTTGACACGAGCTGGCACCTTCCTCTCCTCTGTCCCCCTGCCACCCTCCAGTGCTTCCAGGATGGGCACACAGCACCTGCTGGTGCCACTGGACAGCCATGATGTTTAAAATAAAACTAGAGCCTTTAAAAATGATGGCTTGGACTCTGAATCTATTCATAAAGATTTGGTAAGCAGGTTTCTGCTTCTCGTCCTTGTGCCCTCATTACCAAGGAGTGATGTGCAATGGCCTGAGGTGCCAGTCAGTGCCCATCTCCAGTGCATGGCATCTCATGGTGACCTTGGACCCCAAGATGGAAAAAAAAATCTCCCCAGTGCTGCTTCCTGCATGAGTTTGTTCCCTTACATGACTGTTGAGCAGAGGGATTATGTCAAATGATTGCTATTCAGCTGGCATGCTCATCCAGAGATTGCACAGGCTGATGTCATGTGTGGGGCCAGAACGAAGATTTAATTTTTTATTTAATTCTTGTGGTTGCAAGAGGAGAATGGAGGCTGGGCTGTCTTGGCAGGTTGGCCCCAGCTGGGCGATGCTTGTGATTTTCTCCACAGCTGGGTGGCTGCGGCTTGTCCTAAGGCATCCAGGTTGGGAGAGTGAATACAGAAATTGCGTGCCCACCTGAAACCCGCCCTGTGACAACTCCCTTAGGAGCAGCAGGGAAGATAAATAGGAAGGCAGGAGAGGATGACTGAGCAAAAGGGGGAGAGGAGCTGTAGTAGTAGCAAGGTAGGAAAAACTTTGCAGTGAGGGTGCCAGAGCCTGGCCCAGGCTGCCCAGGGGGGTTGTGGAGTCTCCTTCTCTGGGGATGTTTCAAACCCACCTGGACGAGTTCCTGTGGGACTTGGTCTGGGTGATCCTGCTGCGGTAATGGGGGGATTGGACTGGATGAGCTTTCGAGGTCCCTTCCAATCCTGAATATTCTGTGATTCTGTGAAGGTGTAGCTGATCCCCAGGAGGTGGGAGGGATGGAAGGAGGCTCTTTTGGATCATACCTTAACCCACCAAGGTCACCTGCTGGCATCTGGTCCTCACCAGCACGGTAACCTATATCACAGGGCTGTGTTTTGGCAGAGAAATTCCCCCTTCTCTGAGCCCAACTAGACAAAAGGCTCCCCAGCTGGGAGAGTATCCCCCAGTGGGCATCCTCACCCCAGCCAGAGACCTCTCAATCGTCAAGATGAGAGATCTTGGGGGGGAGGGGCAACATTTTTCTGGAGAAAGACATACTTTTGTGGGAAGTGCTGTGGCATTTTGGATGGGCAGAGTGGTCATGGTGGTGCCATCAGATTGGGCTGCACAGGGTTGGAGCCAGGCACTGCAATCCCTGAGGGGGGGAATTGAAGGCTTGCGACCTCTGTGTCTCTTGAGATGAAGTGCAATGGGGTTGTCTTCAGAGCTGCCTTGCTTGCCCTTGCTGCAGGAGAGTTGGCATCATCCAGACAGGGGCCAAATTCTGTTTCAGGTCCTGGTCCTGGTTGCAGGGAGACCCTGCCCCACACTGGAGGCTGCTTCAGGATAGGGAGGTGCTGGGGTGACCTTTGGTGGGGGATTGACAGGTTACCTCTTGGACCTCTCTCCTCTCCTTCCATTGCTTGCCCTGGGGTCTCCTGCAGCCCTCCTGCCCCACAGGGAGGGCAGATGGAGAGGCGGAGGCAGGCAGGGGATAGAGCATCCCCTAGTGCCTGTGTGGGCTGAGTGGCGATGGCGGCTCTGTGCACGGGAGCTGGCAAGCTCCTGCTGGGAAGCTGGTACAGAAATATGCTGGCATTCAGGAGCTGCCACAGGAGATGCTGTCAGATGCTCTTTACACCCCCAGTGACCTTCTCCTGTCTCATATGCCCCCCTGGGCTGCCTCACATGTCTGCAAGTGCCTCCATCTCCCCTTGCTATGTCCTTCAGAGGTCCCTGTGCCCATCAGCCCTTCTGTATTGGATGCCTTAGCCCTCCTCCCCACCTATAGCAAACTACTCACTCCACAGCTGAGGCAAAAAAGAGCAGAAGTTGGTGGTTTGGATCAAGGCAGACAATTTCCAAGCCCCTGTAGCAGCTATCCAGCTGTAGAGGGGTTATTGCTGAAGGTATGACCCAAGGCAAGCCTTGGATGCTTGGGATGAATGCAAGAGGCTCAGTGCAGCACTGTAGAAGCACACCCCTGGGGGCACTTAGCAACCCTCATCTGAGCTGCTGTGGTTGGGGAGTCCCTTCATGACCTCCACGGGGAACTTATTGATAGAGTAAGGATGGCGGGAAGGAACGTCTGGTAACTTGTATGATGGTGAAGGAAAGGGCCAAGGCTCACACTTGATGCAGAAATTTGGCTACTGGAGGGGCTTGACTGGCTGGGGCTGCCCAGGGGTGTTTGAAGCAAGGACAGGGTGAGAGGATGAAACTTGGACCATAGCGGGGAGCAGAATGTGAGCATGAGGATTTAGCAGAGAGCAACAGGTCTGCTGGGGGCAACATCTGGAGAAGAACAGGTCCAGGAGCAAGCACTGAGCTGCGCTGTGTGAGGCAGAGCATGATAGGCTAGGTTTGGGAAGGATGGGAGTTTGCTACCAGAAAACTGAAGGGCAAGAAGCAGCCAGAAGCCTTGTTGGAGGAGCATGGGGCTTGCTTAGCCTCTACTCAGAAGAGCTGCTCTGAGCTGCTCAACCCCACTGATGTTTGCTGCTTTGGCAGTGTGCCTGAGGGATGAATTAATTATGTCCTTTACCTTCCTTGGGTTACAGCCACTGGGTTTTTCATGCCTTAGTATAGGCATGGACCTGGCCTCAGCCCCTGTGCAATGCACAGAGCAAGCCCCAGGAGCCAGTTGTCTGTGCCAATCTCCAAGTCTTGTGTCAGGCTATGGTGCTTCACTGCTTCTTCTCCTGCTTCATATTTCTGGCTTACTGCAAGATGCAATTGAAGGCACTCAGGGAGTGCAAGTCAGGCTAGAAAGTGTTGGGTTTTCTTAAAACAACAACAACAAAAAAAGCCTCCCATCATCACAAGGTGTTTCTGTCTAATGGCTTTGTTCTGTCTTCAAATTATGTCTCTGACATGCTGAAGGTGCTGAATGCCAATTGCTTTCAGGAACAAGATGTTTAAAGTTCCTTTAAGGTGAAGGCAGCAGCACGATCCCTGCCATCGTTCTCAGCCTCCAAAAACCTGCTGTCATAACCCTGCCTCGAGTCCAGGTCCCCGTCTGGGAGAGAGCCTGGGGAAACAGGCCATCGGTAACATTTGGACATGGCTCAGCCCTCCTGATTCAACGGGGGGGGGAAGGGAAGACAGACGGAGGGAGGGAAGGGGATGCAGTCCTCTCCTGATGTTGTCTGTGGTGTGGTCTGTATAATAATGCTGTGCCCTGGCTTGGGCTCTCCTGCTCCATGTCGGCCTCAAGAGATGAGTCTCCCTGTCCCCATTGTGGGGCTCAGGATGGGGTAAAATCAGAGCCGGAGTAGTTCTAGCACCAGAGTGCTGACCTCTGGTGGAAAGCGTGGACTTGAGCCAGCTCTGGTGCTGCTGACCGGTGGGATGGAAGGAATGGTGGCTTCACAATAAGTGGATGCCAGTCCGATCTCCAGCTTCCCGAGTGCGATATTCACCTTACAAAGAGCTGTCTTTCTGCTTTCAGGAATAAGTATTCAGTTCCCAGCAATGTTGCCATCATGGGAAATGACTATTACAAGATTTTGGGCATCCAGTCCAGTGCAAATGAGGATGAAATCAAGAAAGCCTACAGGAAGATGGCCCTGAAATATCACCCCGATAAGAATAAAGACCCCGATGCCAAGCAGAAGTTCAAGGAAATTATGGAGGCTTATGATGTCCTGAGTGACTCAAAGAAACGAGCCATTTATGACCGGTAGGGGGAGAAAGGTAAGGAGATGAGTGCTGATGCTTGAAGGCAGGGGTGCTTGGTCCAAAAAAGCTTTTATAGATGAGGGAGTGTTTTCACACCCTTGGCGCAACTAGAGTTGTCCTTATGATTTATGCCTTCCTCCAAAATGTGGCTGATAGCCACAGAATTGAGGAGAGCAAAGTGTCTGCCAATGCCAGAAATCACCTCTCATCCCACTCCTCCCTGGGTTGCTCCATTTTTCCAACCCACCACCCTGCTTCCCAGGATGGCTGGGCTCTTCCTGCCCTGTGCCCCAAAGCCCAGCAGCCATCTGAGACAATAGAAGTGGAAAGAGCTCACCTCCGGAGTCATACCTGTGGTAATTCATTAGCAACCTTTTCATTAACCTAAATTTCCCAGTGGAGAAGTAGTTTTTGCCTGCATTTTCCCCTGCATTTGGGTGCTGGTCCTGCTGTCCTCCCTGGTACAGGCTGACCTACAGGATTAAAAGCTTTACCCTATTTAAGTAATAGTCCTTGTTTTGAAACCAAGCAGCTGCTGTTGTCTGGGGGTTGGCACGGAGGAGGAGGAGAGCCACTCCACCACAGGCAGCCTTATTTGTCAAAGATGGAAGAGTGCAAACCCATTCAAGGAGAGTGGTGAATCATCTGCATTAATCAGACCAGGGGTTGGGTGCTTAAAAGAGCAGGAGGTCTGGCAGGAATAGGCTTCTGGGTGGAAGATGCAGCCCTTCTCATGGGGCCAATGGGCAGGTGCATCCCCTAACAAGCCACCAGCAGAATTAACTAGTGGTGGGTTAATTCTCGACCCATTAGTTATGTCAGGGCTATGATGGATGCACCTGAGCCATGTGATTTGCTGCAGTGTAAAATGAGAAGAGGCTGTCTCAAGTGTGAAACCAGCCTTTCCCTGAAGGTGCTGCCAAAATCAGACCCTACTTGGGCTGGCATCATGGGATTAAAGGTGAAACCTCCTGGCTGTACAGTCTGTTAAGGATGGGGGCTCATCAGGGATTTGGCAATATCTCCATTGCCAAAGGTAGCTAAAATAAGAGTGAGTTAAGGAGGGAAGGAAGAGCAGCCCCCTCCTCACAGCAGGATGGGAAGTACCAGTAAAACCAAACCCTATCAGCGTTTTTGGGAACTATTGCTGATCACACGCAGAAAGCCAGGGCAGAAATGGGATGAAAGATGTGAAAAGGTTTTGTGGCTGGAGAGGGACACAAAGATGCTGCTGAGCTGGCTGAACCCATTGCAGGACAGGGATTGCCATCCACATCCCAGGCAGTGACTTCCTTGAGCTAGGTTTGGCTTAAGCCTTCCTGGGCCCTCCTGATCAAAAATAGCTTTGCAGAGCATGTGTGACCTCTTTGGAGGCCACTTGTTGTGTGCCTTGGCTACTTGCAACTTTGGGGGGGGTTGCAGTGATATATGGCCCTGCCCAAGGTCTGTCAGGGGAGTTTCTCACAGGAGCAGTTGCCAAAAGATTCAAACCCTGAACTTACCTGACCTTTTATACAGTCTGTAAACAGAGCTGTATCCCTCCTGCTGTGTGCCAATCTGCTCTGCCACCAAGAGTCATGGTCTCTCGCTGAGCTCAAAGACTTTTCTCACATGCTGGATGTGAGACTCCCGGACCACAGCCATTGGTGCAGCCCAAAAGACAGAGCTATTGGGTAGAATGTTTTAAATGAAAAGGCCATGAATTGGGTGGAGACAACTAAGCAAGTGCTCAGTTGGAGTAGTGGGGATAAATCCTGAATGGCTTTTGAACTTCCTGGGTCTAGGAGCAGGACTGTGTGCTGTGGGGTTGGGGTGGTGCTTTCCTGGCCCACAGTCTCTGCAAATGGCTGGGCTGAAGGGGGTGACCTGCACCCCCAGGAGCTGCTGGAAGGGCTGCTTGGACCAGCAAAGACCATGCTCCCGTGTGGAAAATACAGTCCCAGCACAGCATTTGCCTGCAGGAAGCGTTAATGTCTCATCTTCCCCCTTCTCTTCCAGGTCTTAAAATTGGAGGTGGCTCTTCAGGTGGTTCAGGGAACACTTTCCAATACACCTTCCATGGAGACCCCCATGCCACTTTCACATCCTTCTTTGGAGACTCCAACTCTTTTGATATCTTCTTTGCTAGCAGCCATTCCCAGGTGTCCAATGGCTTTGACCAGGAAGATATGGATATCAATGATGATGGTGACCTTTTCTGTGCCTTTGGCCAGTTTGGCTTCAACAGCATTAATGGGGTTCACCAGGAGTCCCTGCACACATGGAGAAAGGCCCAAGACCCATCCGTCATCCATGAGCTCAAGGTGTCCCTGGAAGAGATCTACCACAATTCCACCAAGAGGATAAAGATCACCCACAGAAATCTCAATGCTGATGGACAGACCATGCGGACCGAGGACAAGGTCCTAAACATTGTAATCAAATGGGGTTGGAAGGAGGGAACCAAAATCACATTCCCCAAAGAAGGGGACGTCACCCCAGACAACATCCCTGTTGACATCATCTTCATCCTCAAGGACAAGCCTCACTTGCACTTCAAGAGGGATGGGACAAACATGGTCTACACCATAAACATCAGTCTTAAAGAGGTGGGCATTGGTGGGAAATCCTGTGGGGTGGGAGGTGGCACTGGATCACGGCACATGGAGCCAAGAAGGGAGTTAGTCCTTGTCCTGCACTGATGAGGAAAGACCAGGTAGGTCATGAGAGACATGAGCAAAGACCTCTGCAGAGAGGGGCTGGAGAGACCAGTTTGTGCTTGGTTTTGGAGATGCTCAACCTCTGTGCTGGGTGTAGAACATGAGTGCTGTGATCCCTGCTAAACGTGCCTTGCTTCTTGAGCCAATACAAGTGGTATTTACCCATTTTCTCCCTTCCTCATATGTCTTGTCCTTCTATTTTAGTGTATTCACATGTGGAAGTGAGCCCAGATACTCTGTAGGAACAAGGGAAAACCCAAGTTTTCTAGCATGAGTCTGGTCCCTGCTTGTTCTCATAAGTGAGCCTGCTGTAGCTTAGGTACTGTCCAGGATAGCACCAAGTACCTCTCCCCATGGACAGAGAGCAGGGTCATGCAGAGAAACGTGGTACCTTGCCCTTGCTGAGCAATGCTTTAATTAGCCCAAACCAGATGTTTTCTTTGGTTCTGACTTCCCTAGATACAGAACCAAATAAACAAATATATTTAGGCAGTGATCAAAACTCAACATATCCAGGCTGTCAGTCCTGGAGGTCACAGCAGGGCTGGATGCATCAGAGCCAGCCAGCTGCACAAAGGTGGGAGAGGAAGGGGAGATTACCCCAGTACAAGATGTGCCATTCACCACCACTGCTTTATAACTGCCTTTTAATAAATCCCAGCTAGCAGCTGCATTTAACATTGATGTTTTTGGCAGCTGCCATTTGCTGTTCCTTTCAGACTGTAGATGCTGTCTGTCATCTTAATGAGCTGTTTTTTTTCTGAAGACAGATTTATATTCTCAAATGCATTTAATAGAAATAAGCTCAATGGGCCAGACCTGGGGTAGGGAAACATGAACTCGTTAGTGTGCCAGTGAGTCAGGAGAGCTTTGTGATGGCTCTACATCCCAGCTGGGGCTGTGACCAGATGTACTGGGGGCGAGGGGCAGCCATATGGATCAGGCAGATCTGGATGCTCCTGGAGCAAATGCAGCTCAAGTTAACCTGCAGACTCAGGAGTTGAATTTCCTTCACAGTACAAAGTGCAGAGTTTTATTCTTGTGGTGGCTGAATCTCCTGGCCACTCCAAAAATACTCAGAAGAGGCTGCCTTATTTATGGAGTCATGTATGCCATATCTCAGATATTTCCTTCTGTGCATTCCCCCATCTGTAAAATTAACCCCAAGTTGTCTGTGCTGATCTCCAGATCCTATTAGCCCAGGTTCACACACTGCTCAGTCTGGAGGGACTCTTGCCCAGAGTTGCCCTTTGAGCAGCAAGCAGAGAAACCTGCTTCAGCCTCACACACTATTGCACCAGAAATGCTGGTGCTGGGCCCAGGAAGGCACCAGCTCTGCTATGCTGAGCAGTTCCCCAGCCACTTCACACCCACAGGGTGTCTGTGATTTCCAGCCAGCTACCCATGAGCAAGGCACACATGCTGGCATTTGGTTTGCATGATGTAGTTGCAAAGAGAGACCGATGGAAATAGCTGGCCTTACAAATTCCTCATCTCTTTGAGCTGGACTGTCTGGTCTCTATCCTCCCCCAACAAAACCCAATGTGCTGGACGTTCTTGGGGAGCTTCTGGCCTGGTTGCCATCACTACCCTATTGCTTTCTAGGGCAGGGTGATACTTTGCTGCTTTTATCTTCCATGAGAAGAAGTAGCTTAAGTGCTCTGGAGTACAAGCAGATGCTGGAAGCTCCCTGACTCCATATGCCACCATCTCAGTATGTGATGGAACACCTCACAGTACAACCCCTTCATCACCTGAGCCTACAACTGTAGCCTTGGGCGCTCTCCTTGCACCCTTCCTCCTCATGAGTCTGCTTTTTTTAGCCTGAGCTTTAGTCTTTTACGCTGCCACAAGGGCAGCGCAGTGTGGCGCTGTCAGGCAGAGCCGTCAGGCAGTGGGTGCTGTGACCTGACTCGTGGCCATGCTGGAGACCCCTTGCCAGCACCCTGCTGCCACAGGGAGCAACATGTCTGGTGCTTGGGCTGAGGGCAGTCAGGAGAGCATCCTCCTCCTCCATCCCACAGACCCCGCCATAGAGCAACCTGGGGAGGCAATACCCTCCCAGAATTTGCATCCTGGCAGCCAGGGTGGCACAGGGTGATTGATGCCTGGTGGACGCTGCTACCTGACTGCTGCAGAAACCAGAGGAGTAAGAGGGCTTCTCCAGAGATTCATGGGCTTTGGGGAAGTGTCCCATCTTAAAATTACAGGTGCTCATTGCAGTGGGAGGTCAAGAGAAAGAGGAGTGACACCACTCTGTCAGCAGCTACCTCTCCTGGAAGGCAGTTCTTCAGGCAGCATTGCTAGCAGGGGCTTGCACCCACCCGCCTGCCAGCCTAATGCCTGCCCTTAGTCATAAAATGATACATTTTGCATCATTTACCTGGTGTCACCTTCCTTGAAGCATCCACACATCAGTGCCCATCTGAGATTCAACCAGTGGTGACATTTCCCCCTCCCCTAGCTTTCCTGCAAGTGGAGGAGGACCTGCCACTGACCTAGATAAAACTCAGGTTTCAAACCCATGGTGATTTAATACCTAGGGATAAACCAAGCCTCTTTTTAGAATGCGGGGCAGCTCCTGTGGTTACTAGTGTTACTTCAGCAACTAGTTTCCTAAATGCCAATGAAGTTGAGCAAGAATGAAAAACAGGAATATATGGCAGAGAACCTCTGGTTCTCATGTCTTGGCTTTAGGAGGGAAACATTAAGATCCTGTCTGCCTTCACTGATACTGCCTGCTCCTGCTCACATCCCTCTGCTTACTCCATCCACATGCTCCCATAGGGAGTTCTGCTCTCCTTCTCATTTTATGGCTGGAGATGTCCTTTCCCTGACACACATGGACCCATGCAACCCTCCATAGTGCATGACGGTGGGCACCAACAGGCAGGAGGACTCCATCATTCTTGGATGAGCATGAGACAGAAATGCAGTGACATGGGTAGATTGTCCTTCACTTCCCCCCAATCTGCTGGAGATCCAGCCAAGCACTTGATGCTTGCACAGAGCTGGGAATGGGCATCCTCCTGAAGCCAGAAAAGCTCTTCCTGGGAGGAGACCCTGTGCAGAGGAACTGTACAAGGAGATGGCCCCAGCTCTCCTGTTCTCCACTCACTGGAGTCCAAGAGCTGCCTTGGCATGGGTCCACTGTGATTGCTCTGGTGCAAAGCCCTGGCTCAGTCACAGAAGCTGCAACCATCAGCTCTGAGCTAGTGGCCGGCATGAGATGATGTTTCTCCTGGTGCTTATTACTGTTCTGCCACCAGAGGATTTTCCTGGGGAGGGGAATGCAGAACATCCTCCCATCTACCCCAGAAACAGCAAATTCATCGTCACAGATTCACAGATTGTTAGGGATTGGAAGGGACCTCGAAAGATCATCTAGTCCAATCCCCCCATTGCCGGAGCAGAACCACCCAGACCAAGTCCCACAGGAACTCATCCAGGTGGGTTTGAAACGTCTCCAGAGAAGGAGACTCCACAACCCCCCTGGGAAGCCTGTTACAGGCTCTGGCACCCTCACTGCAAACAAGTTCCTCCTAATATTCAAATAGAACCTCCTGTGATCTAGTTTACACCCGTTACCCCTTATCCCGTCACTGTGTGCCATTGAGAAGAGCCTGGCTCCATCCTCCCGACACTCGCCCTTTCCGTATTTCTAACCATGACTGAGGTCCCCCCTCAGTCTCCTTTTCTCCCAGCTCCAGAGCCCCAGCTCCCTCCGCCTTTGCCCACAAGGGAGATGTTCCACTCCCTTCAGCATCTCTGGGGCTCTGCGCTGGACTCTCTCCAGCAGTTCTGGGTCCTTCTGGAACTGAGGGGTCCAGCACTGGACACAACCCTCCAGATGTGGCCTCAGCAGGTAGGCCAACAGGTAGGAAGTCAAAGAAGGGAGCCAGAAGACCTGTGTGGTTAAACAGGGAACTGCTGGGCAAACTCAGGAAGAAGGCTTATAGTCCTCAGTGCCTGCAGGTAGTACCTGCCTGCACCTGCTGTGTACAGACCCCCAGCCAGCAGGAGGGGGGGGGGGGGGAAAGCCCCGGGTGGAGCTTTCTTTTTCAGATGTGTTGACTTTGCATTGCTGCTTTTTTTTTTTTAATATATATATAGACACATATAGATAGAGCTCATTAAATTCCATAAGGGTTTTTCTCTGCTTGTTTTGGGGTTCCTGCAGTGGTGTGTCATGTGTGTGCATGCATATGTACATACCACAAGCCTGGGTACAAAAGCAAAGCCAAGCGTGAGCAGAGGTGTGGTTTTCACTAGTGTTTACATTCAACTTTTGGGATTTTACTAGGAAGAGATGCACATGTATATATTTTACAGGGACAATTAAATCTGGAGGTATTTCTGAGTGTTAGGGGGAAACTGGGAGGCATGTGGCTTTGTTTTTAAATGCTGTATTTTTTAAAAACCTTTGGATTTCCATCAGAAGAATATTTATAGTTCCTACCTTTCTTGGCCCAGTCTTCCTTGTGCCAGTTTTTTCCTGGGAAGGGCTCCTACAGAGTGGGAGATGTTTGACCTGACTTTGTACAGCTCCTCTCACTACAGCACCACTGAGAAAAACCTCTGCAAAACATTCCTCCTGTCAGGAATCCTTTTTTAAAAAGGAAGTACTGACTTGAAACAGGGGATCCTTGGGGGGGAAGCACGGAGCATCCATTGGGACTAGGTGTACAGTTGTACATTGTATCACATGCAGTAGGGAGACCAGCCCTTGCTGCAGTTCTGCACAGTGCGAGGAGAGACCTGTTAGGCACTGCTTGATTTATTGCCCAGTTTGACTGGTGAGGATATGCTGTTGGCTCCCCCTGCTGGTCCCTGTGGAGTTCGACTAGAGAAACTTGGTGGATACTGCTGCAGTGAGAGGACAGGTCAGTGCACAGACACAAGCTGCTTTGTTTTTCTGTTTCAATAAGATGTGAATGTTTTATAGTGGGAGCTTTTTTGTGTTTTTTGGGTTTTTTTATGTCAGTATTAAGAGGAAAAAATAGTATTTAAAAAATATATCTTGTGTTGTGATGGGAGATGCTGGGACTGTTCTCGCCCTGGCCTGGGTGCAGGCAGCAGGGCCAGGAAAGGGGCTTGGCCCCCACCAGCACAAGGGGAACCCTGTCAGGGCTCTGTGTCCCCTTGAGGCTCCTGGGACAGAGCTGATACAGGCATCAGGATCTGGCCAAGGAGGATCTGCGAGTAGAGGTAATACAGCCAGGGATGGGACAATGAAGGGGGGCTCCTTGCTGGTGCCCAGCTCTTCTTGGATGGAGGCCCTGGGGCTGGGCAAGAGATAGCAGCATATATTGTATCCAGGGGCATTCCCACTGATATCAGGAAAAACGTTTGCCCCTACAGCACCAAGCAGGAGCTGCCTGCCCTCTTGGCTATGTGTTGTGGTTTAAGGGTTAAAAGGGGGACAGGTGGTAACACTAGGACCCTGTGGGGTCAGTGTTTCTTGTATTCCCTTCCCTGCCACACTCTAGGTTCCTAGGTTTGGCCCTTTTCCCTTCCTGCTATTACTTTGTGCTGGTGCCGCTGCTGGAACTGCATCCCAGCAAGGCCAGGCCCACATCCACGTGCTTTGGGGAAATCCATCGCCATCCAAGATTGGATTTTGCATGTATCTGTATATATCCCTTTTCCCTTAATACCCTTTGTTATCTGTACACTCTTAATTTCCAATTCTGTGCAAGGTCCCTTCATTTCCCCCTTACTTCCTCTGTCTATCTTTTCCCTGAAGGGGAGAGGGAGGTAACACAAATTCTGCTCCGTGGGGTTTTGCCCTGAACCTTAAACAGTGACACTACGTGAGCAAAAACCCACAGAATTGTGACTTGGGAGGGGCCTGGGCAGAGGCTGCCAAACCCCAAATGGGGGACACAGCTAACTGCTCCTTCCCATGCAAAAAAAAAAAAAAAAAAAAAAAAAA
>WEIS01043441.1:15879-26338 GCA_013389965.1 Todus mexicanus
AAAAAAAAAATCACCCTGCAACAAGCTAACCTCAAAGCTCAAACAGACATGGCTGGGAGCAGCTAACAGGGTGGGCAGACTGGGAGGTAGAGCCAGCACAGTGCCCTCCCCAGCCATTGCAGCTGACAATGCTGTCATGGATGCCTATAGGGCAGGGGATGCCCTTGGAGCAGGAACACCCATGGGGAAAGAGATGTCACTTGGGAGGGCATGTCCACAGGGCAGGGAATATCTGTAGTGGAGGGATACCCATGGTGTAGGAGTGCCCTTGGGGCAGGGTTAGCCAGGGGGAGGGGATAGCTCATGAAACAGGGATGCCTATAGGATAGCCTAGACTGGGATAGGGGACACGCTGACATGCTCTCTGCTGAGCCTGTAGAGTTTTGTGGTGCTGCAAAGCCCCAACCTTTGGGTCAGGGACCAGCCTCTAACACCAACACCTTGGCGGGGGGGTGTGTGTTCAGCGCATGGTCTTCTGTGGGGCCTGGATGTAGCTTTGGGGCCACATAGGAAACCCCAGGGGGCACAAGGAGACGTCACTCATAGTAGCAATGAAAGGGCTGCCCACATCACCAATCCTGTTCCATCCAAGGCAAGCATCATCTGACAGCACCTTCCTCCCAACAGCACCTTTGGGGCTGCCCAGACCCCACAGCAAGATGCCATGGGATGGCTCTTGCCCATGCAGCTACCAGAAGGCCCTGCTGCAGGGGTGGCCCCAGGAAAAGGGCACAGGCTGGGGCTAAACTCAGTCCCTGGTGGTGCCTGCTCTCCTAGGAGGGGAGGTTCATGAGGGTTCATCCCTGGCTGCTGATTTGGGGGATACCTTCAGCACTCCCATCGGTTTCCACAGCTCCAGACCAGGGCAGATGCTCTTAGCACTCTGGTGGGTGCTGTCCCCATCAGGAGCCATGTCCTAGATGTGGCAAGGAAAAAAGATGAGGGTTTCCAGCCTTCATGATGGATTTAATTAGAATTTGTAATAAGGAGAAGTGGCAGAGAAGGTTTTGGACTGCTGAGAGCTGGAACACACATACCCTACCATCCCCTATCTGCCTTGCCCCAGCCTCCACTGCAGAGACACAAAGGTAGGTCTGCTGGGGAACTTGCTGAATGGTCACATCCCCAAACTGGCAGGGAAGAAAGTCCCCCCACTACCAGAGCTGGGGAAGACTTTTGGGAGAGTTCTAAAGAGCTCCTGGCATGGGTGCAGAACCTTCCTGTGGCTGAAAGGGGCTCGTTCCAGATTCCCTCCCTGACTGGAGCTGCCTCTCTCAGGATTGCACTGATGAACAGGTAGGACACAAATCCAAGCCAGCATCTGCACCCACCCTACTTGGAGAAGCACAGAGCAGCAGGGAGAAGTGCAGGGAAGCAGCCCTGGAGTAAAAGTTTCAAGGTGCTGGTTATCCAAAAAAAGGGCTTGTGTAGGGGGCAGGGAAAGTGCCAGCCTTCCCTGATTGGCTCTCCTGGCCCTCAGATATCTGCCTAGAAGAGGGACAGGCCATCCTTGATCCTGCTGCCATAGGAAGAGGTGATGGCCAGCATTTTCTCTGCAGCAAAGAACAGAGGTGGTAGGACAGAGCAAGACTGATACTGGCAGGCAATTCTGAAGTAGAACAGAGCACCTGAGCAGGGGCTACCCACCCTCTCCAGGGGCTTACATGTCCTACTACCACAGCAGGAGGTTGTGCTATTTAAACAAGCATTCTCAATTCCAGTATTTTTCTTCCCATTGCTATGCACAAGCTCCCCTCCCACAGATAGCCCTTCTGTCATTCTGAGATGAGACTTGCTTCACCTGTCTCCCCTCTCCCCTTAAATCTAGCCAGGCTCCCAGTGCCTAGGCCCCACACAACTCCTGCCATGGGGGAGGTTACCCTCTCCAGCATGGCTCAGCTTCAAAGGCCTAGGGCACCCTTCTGCTACACACGACATTTAAGCTCTTTTGCAGAAATCCTCAGTTCCTGCACCTCCCCCAGAAGCCAATAGCACATGGCCACTTTGTGTGTCCTATGACCATTGCCTCAAAGAGGCTCTCCCCTTCAGTTCAAGGCTGGGTTGTATCCAGCCTGCCACACTGCTCCTGTGTGCATGATGGGACCAGACCCAGGGCTTCTCTCATATAAAACACTTAAGTACAGCAGTAGCGCATTTTCCAGCTCAGAGAAGGGAAAACAAACCAAGGAGCAAGGTAGCAACCTGCAAGCAGAAAGGAAGAATAAGAATCACGATCAGAACCCAACTACTAAGTATGAGGTACAACAAAGAGCAGATTTGGAAGCAAAAAGCTATGCCTGTCCTCAGAAACCTAAAGGGATACATGAAACATTGCAGAAGGGGGAAATCTCCACAGAGCCTGATAAACAGTGCTGCTGCAGCATTAGAAGAGGAAGCTCCCCTCTTCCCTAATCACAGTGGCGTTACACTGCACCACAAACTCCAGACAGCTCAAGAGCCTTCCTTGTGCCTGCCTTTAGGTAGAGCAGAGAAAACAAGGATTGCTGTAGAAGTCCTTTGCTGCAGAGGAGCCAAAGTAGCAGGAAACTCAAAAGCTCAGAGCCAGCATCAAAGCAGCAAGAGATACCTGCTACCAGGCTCTCTTACTTGAGGCTTCCTGTCAAATTAGGCAGGGGAGAGAGACTGCCAAACCAATTTCTTCTATTAACCTGGGCTAAGAGGCGTAAGAACAAAGAGCAACCTCAAACACACCAGGGAAACATGCATACAGATGGGCTCTGCCAGACTGAAGAGTGCTCAGATAACATGAGAGACAGGGTTTACAGAGACAGCACAGGCTACACTGCATTGTTCCCATACAAAGGAATTGCCAGGTTCTAGCTAGAATTTTGTGGGATTTCTATTTTATTATTATTTTTGTGGGATATTTTTTATACAGGCTAGCATTGTACTCTTTGCTAAAGCTGCTGATTCTGCCACAAACTAGAACAGAAATTTCTCAGAAATTAAGTCAATTCCCCTCCTTGTTAATTCACTGTCTCCCAATTGAATACCAGTCTGGATTTGTGTTTGCAGAAAACATTCCCTGTACAGAGTCTGATGTGCAGCTACACTGTTCTGACTGAGGAATGAAGAGGCTGAGAGTCCACTGAACATTGAATTTTTTCCTGTACAACGTGGCCTGATGTGAAGTTTGGTCCACAGAGGACAGCAAGTTAACCGTAGAGGTCATCGTCGTTGTCTTCACTGTACACGTTGCCCCCGCTGCCACCTCCTGTGCCTTGGCTGGGACCGGCGCCACCCTGGTTACCTGATGGGAACCTGTGTGCATTGGTGCAGAAGGGAAGAAAAAAAGAAAAAAGAAAAAAAAGAAAAAAGAAAAAAAAAAAAAAGAGAGATGCTGTTCAAAAGCCTCCTCACAGCTCAGCACAATCCCCTCCCTCCATGCCAACACCCTGGTGTCAAGTAGGATAGGCAGGAAAAATGAGATGAAGCCTTATGCCAGGTCACAAAAGGCTTATACAGCTGCTGGATGTTGCTCATGTTAAAGGAAAAAAGGGTTGATGGACTTCTGCACTAACAGAGCAGTTACAACCAACCTGCAGCTCAGCCTACACCTGCCACATGCTCAGCTAGCTGCTGTACACACTAAGAGGGGGAACATGGTGGAAGAGAGAGTTTGTTACCTAGAATTAAGCAGAAAGCTGCCTTAGTGCTGTGCTCTGGAGCTGGCTGAGCCACACTGCCTCCCTCCCCCTTCCCTATGGTTACCTGAAGCTGCCAAAGCCACGGCTCTGCTGTAGAGTCTGTGCAAACATTTCATATTTCCTGATGTCGTTGTCACTGACAGAGCGGCGAGCAAAGCGCATGGCCTCCTCAAAGTGATCCCTGCGTATCTCGGGAACTGGGTCATCCTCCTCCACTTCCTGCAGTGGGACAGAGGGCCTAGGTGAGCTGTGTGCCCAAGCCTAACAGCTGCCCATAGCCTCCCTCTAGGTCAGGAGGTTCCAACACCCACCCAAGTAGGGGCTAGAGAGGGACACTGTAGCAGAGTCAGGGTTGCAGCAGGGGCCTTATGAGCAATGTTGACAATGAAGCACCCCAGGAGAGCCTTGCCCTCCCACAAGATGAGAACAAGGTGCTCCAGCTCTACACTCTATGCTGAGAGCCCATTTATCCCCATCTGAGGATTATGGAGAGGTGGGCTGCCCATCTCATGAGCAGAGAAAGCTCAGAGTGCCCCACTCACCATGGCAGAAGGGTTGGTTTGCCTCTCGCGTTCTCGCCTGATCTCACTCTCAATGGACTCACGGATGGCCAGCTTGCAGGCACGCTGGCAAATTTCTGTCAGGTCAGCGCCCGAAAAGCCATTGGTCATCTTAGCTAGGAAATCTAGGTCAACATCCTAGTGAGAAAAACAAAACAAAACAACAAAAACACCCACACACACCCACACACACACACACACAAAACCCAAACAAAAACAAAGAGAGGCCTGTCCTTTACACCTTACACCCTCAGGTGACAGAAGTGTCTTTAGATCCCATGGTATCAAGGTGGTGTCAACTTTGGCCAATTTTGAAAAGATGGGCTGTTCAAGTTTTTGTTTCGGGGAAAAGTTAACCACATACAAAAGCAGGCCACACTCCCCACACACCCAGCAAGACCCTCTGAAGCAGATGAAAATCATAAAATGGTTTGAGTTGCAAGGGACCTTAAAGATCATCTAGTTTTAAATCCCCCTTCCACTAGACCAGGTTGCTCAAAGCCCCATCCAATCTGGCCTTGAACACTTCCAGAGAGGGGGCATCCACAACTTCCTTGGGCAACCTGTGCCGGTGTCTCACCATCCTCACAGTGAAGAGCTTCTTCCTTACACCTAATCTATATCTCCCCTCTTTTAGTTTGAAACCGTTACCTTTCATCCTATCACTACACTCCCTGAGAGTCCCTCCCCATCTTTCCTGTAGTCCCCCTTTAAGTACTGGAAGGCTGCAATAAGGTCTCCCTGGAGCCATCTCTTCTCCAGGCTAAACAACCCCAACTCTCTTAGCGTGTCCTCAGAGGAGATGCTCCAGCTCCTTGATCATCTTCATTGCTCTCCTCTGGACTTACTTGAGCAGGTCCATATCTTTCTTATGCTGGGGGTCCCAGAAATGAACACTGCACTCCAGGTGGGGTCTCACAAGAGCAGAGTAGAGGGGAAGAATTCCTCTGTGCTGTTCACCCTCAAGAGGAGGCAGGTTGACTCATGGATTAAGGATATGATTTGCTCAGGTTTCAGCATTAAGAGTCAAAAGAAACACAGACTGGAAATAGAGATGGGGCACAGGCAGACCAAGACATCCAAGCTCCTCCTTCCCCTCAACTGAGGGAGTAGTACTGCAACCTCCTTTGAAGCTTTCCTTTCCAACAGCATCTAAGAAGGTAAGCTTGGCATAAAATTAAATAGCTTGAGCTCTCACTTGACATCTACTTTTCTCTGATTAACTATCAGTTGCATTATTGCCTGCTCTACAGGCAAGGGACATAGCTCTTGCCTATGATAGAAGTCAGCAACAATTAACTGCAATGGTTCCTCCTCAGTTTCTGTTCTCCGCTCCTGTTTTCTATATTTACTTTTCTTTCAGAATACAAGAATCTTTTCCATCTTGCCATAACAGGCTTTCCTGTTCCTACACCATGGACAGAACTCCACTATGTGATAAAGACCTGCTGTGCTTACACACTAACACTTAGCTTCATTGATACCTAGTCTCAGCTCAAGCCTCCCCACTACCTCTTCATTTCCACCCTTCAGAGATTGAAGATTTCACAGCTCCATACTGTGTGGAGCAGTCACCATCCCTCCGCTCTATCTTCAGCTTGTGAGAAGCATGTGCAGCACACAGCAAACCCAAGTCAGACACAGTCAGGATGCAGATCCTACCTTGGCAACTGGTGATTTCCTCAGGTTGGCCTTAAGAATAGCAACCCGGGACTTCTCGTCAGGCAGGGGGATGTAGATGAGCTGATCCAGGCGCCCGGGGCGCAAGATGGCTGGGTCAATGATGTCCGGCCTGTTGGTGGCACCGATGATGAAGACGTTCTTCTTGGTGGACATGCCATCCATCTCTGTCAGGATCTGGTTGATGACACGGTCTGCAGCACCACCACCATCACCAATATTCCCACCTCGAGCCTTTGCGATGGAGTCCAGCTCATCAAAGAATAGCACACAAGGGGCTGCTTGGCGGGCCTGCAAAAAGCAAATGGGAAAAATCACTCCATGTTAATACCACCAGGCAGAGAGCACAATGATTTCACACTAAGCCTACCCTACAATTAAAGCAGCTCAGAGGAGTACCAGAGCATTGCCGCCACAAGAAGAGTTTGGAGGAGCTGCTCCAGAACAGCCTCCTGCCACACGAACCCTCAATTAAATTCTCCTGTATTTCCACAAAGCTAGGAGCACTGCCAATCAAGCAGAAGGGTGGTAACTCCCATGCCTAGAGGGAAATCTAGAGACCGAACTCTCCCTGCAAAATCTGAGGATGTCAATTGGTTATTTGGGCACTCAAGTACCAGTAGGTAAGATACATGAAATGGAAGGGGGAAATCCAATCACTGTCTTCAGCTACCTAATAGGTAGTTAAAGGGGAAAAGGGAGACAGATCCTTCTTCAAGATTTCAGTGAAAGGATGAAAGACCACAGGCACAAATGGCCACAAAGAAAATTCATTAGAAATAAGGGAGAGAAAAAAGAATATTTTTTTCTTCACAATGAGCACTCAAACACTAGCACAAGGTCCAAAGAGGTGAGGGATTCTCCATTCTTAGCACATGTTCAGAACAGGAGGCCCTGAACAACTTGATTGAATTTCCAAGTTCTCCCTGCTCTGGACAAACAACTAGACCAGATGGCCTCCGAAGTTCCCTCTCAACCTAAATATTTCTCTCTCTCCTTCCAACTTTGCTCTTTCAGCACTTTCCTTGACCACAGGAATGAGGATTCCCAAGATAATCCATGCAGATACCTCCTGGGACAGGAAGTCACACTATCTATGGGGGAACTGGGCAGTAGGAGTGTCCTGGTTAAAACAGAACAGAAATAATTTTATTCGGCAATTTTACTTTTCAGCTCAGTCTCTTCTAACTGCACTTTCTGAAGTTAGCAGCATGTTTTTGCAGACAGTGCCTGCTTCTAGCAGTGATAATGCTCTATGTTTAGAGTTAGTACCAAGGATTGGTGTGTAGACCAAGGTCACTGCTAGATCTTACTGGGGGGTGCAGAAAAGTAAGGGCTGCACCTGCAGGGAGGAGCAGACAGGACAGGTGACCCTAAACTGACCAATGAGGGATTGCATCCCATATACATCATATTTGGTATGAAGCTGAGGGGTCACAAGGGTCAAGCTCTCTTCTTCAATGTCCAGTCTCTGAGTAGAACTCCGTCTGTTCTACCTTCAATCCCCAATTCGTGTGTTCCTGAATTCAGTTCCAGAACTCAGCTCCTGAATCCAGTTCCTGTCTGTCACTGAGTCCAATCTGGGACTTTCCCAGTGCCTGCCCACAGCATCAGTGGTGTCTGTGACATAACTGCCATCAGGGGGGTTGGGTTCGATGTTGATTTTGTATATATTTGTATATATTTCATTATTTTAATTAAAGCTGGTTTAGTTTCCTAATCTCTTATTCCCTTTAATAGGGAGCATATGTCATTCGTCTAGCGGTCAGCCCCAGCTCTAACCCTTGACAAGGAATAAGCTCCTTTCTAAGTAATATATATTGCAGGATAGAACAAGAGGATAGGATAGAAGATAGAATGTTTCAGTTGGAAGGGACCTACAATGATCATCTAGTCCAACTGCAGAAGAGGAAGAACCTGTAGCATGTTTTGAAAATCTGTAGGAGGTGATAATTAATGAGGCATCAAGGTAAGTTTTCAGGAATGTTGAGAATATCTATGCCATCCTAATGCTAGCTTCACTGCTAAGACACCAGGGCATTTATCAGCCTCTAATGACAGATACAAATTGCAGCAGGAGAAAAACATCTAAATAGTTATGTTGCCAAAGAAAATAAATTCCCTAACATCAAGAAAGCAGCTTCTGCTCTCAGTGCAAGTGTGTAAAAAACAAAACACACCAACAAGAACAAGGCCAGTAAGATGGGGAAGGAATCTCAGCACAAACATCGCACAAGGAGAAGATACACATACCTTGTCAAAGATTTCGCGCACATTGGCTTCAGACTCGCCAAACCACATGGTGAGCAATTCCGGCCCCTTGATGGAGATGAAATTTGCCTGGCATTCATTGGCAATGGCTTTGGCCAGCAGCGTCTTACCACAGCCCGGTGGCCCGTAGAACAGAACCCCTTTTGATGGGGTCATGCCAAATTTGAGGAACTTGTCTGGGTGCTCCACAGGATACTGAAGGAGAATAAAACAAACAAAAACCTCTCATGACAAGCTAGAATAGGTCTGTACTTTAGAATCACAGAATGGTTTGGGTTGGAAGGGACCTTCAAAAAGATGATCTATTTCCAACTCCCCTGCCATGGGCAGGGACAACTTTCACTAGATCAGTTTTCTTTCTGCTCTTACTAGAAACACTACTTGAGATTTCTGATGGGTTAAACACAAAATTTTGCCTGCTCAGTGCCATTGGAGTTTTTAAATGAGCACTGGTTTGAAAAGCACCACAGCTAAATTGTAAAGCTGCCTTAAACAGTCTTTTTCCACCTATGAACTAAGCACCAGCTCAGTTAGTTTTCCAGCACACTTAACCCCAGCTTCATTCTGCCCTGCAGAAGCAAAAGGGAACAGTTCATTATCTAACCTATTTGCTCTGCCCTCCAGAGACAGGCAAGATGTCCGATGTGAGCATTTATCCTCTGCAACAAGGTCGAAGATAGATGATAATTTTAACACCAGAAAATTAGACGGACGAAGTAGATTCTTTTATTCACATGCTGTTTCTACAGTGTCAGCCGAAAGCAGGGCCATAGCAAACCCAAACCACCCCAATGCAGGCAGGCACCAGAAGTTTCCACAGACCATTCATGACTTTGTTCCAACCTTTCCTTTCATAGAAGGCTTCACAATTACTTCTCACCTATCCCTATGCTAATGGAAAGCCCTTCAGAGGATCCCTGTATGAGAATTTTCATCCACTTTCTGGCCTTCCAGTATCTTCAGGGGGCCTAGAAGAAAGCTGGGAAGGACTTTGTAGGACGTTGGGTAGTGGTAGGATAAGGGGGAATGGAGCAAAACTAGAGCTGGGTAGATCCAGATTGGATGTTAGGAAGAAGTTCTTCCCCAGGAGGGGGGTGAGACACTGGCCCAGGTTGCCCAGGGAGGTGGTAGAAGCCCCATCCCTGGAAGCCTTTAAGGCCAGGCTGGATGGGGCTCTGAGCAACCTGCTCTAGTGGGAGGTGTCCCTGCCCAGGGCAGGGGGGTTGGAACTGGATGAGCTTTGAGGTCCCTTCCAACCCTGACAATTCTATGAGTCTATATTTCTATATAAAGCCACCATGTAACAGGATTCTCAGCAGTGGTCCCACTGCTGGTCTCCACTTAAGAGAAGCAGAACTGCTGCTGTTTCTGCATGTAGCAAAACACCCATCAAAGATGTCACTGTAGACTCAGCTAAGGAAAGCCTGATGCTGCTTCTCAGCTCCTTCCTCTCCCAAAACTCACTAAGATGGAACAGCATGGTATTTTCAGTCTGTTACAAGAAAATACCATAAAAAAACCCTCTGAATATCAATGTGAAGAGGTTCTGGATTTTATTATTATAATTATTTTTCAAGCTGACTAGGTAAAAGTCTGTTGGAAACCCTTACCTGTACAAGTTCCTGGAGTTCTCTCTTTACATCTTCTAGACCACCAATATCTTCCCAGGTAACTTGTGGCACCTCCACCACAGTCTCCCGAAGAGCAGAAGGGTTGCTCTGGCTCAGAGCCCACTATTATTAGAAGAAACAGCATTATATGAAATCTAACACATTATGTTCACATGCTTCAGATAAGCAATTAGACATTGCACCCAAAAGAAAGAGGGGCACTCCTGCATTACCCTGAAATCATCCATGGTCACAGCCAGTGAGTTCATCACTTCAGCATCAATGGTTTCATCTTCTAGGTCTATGAGATCCATCTTCTTTCTGATAGCCTGAAGAGCAGCTTCTGAGCAAAGAGCAGCCAAGTCAGCACCGACATGGCCATGGGTCTCGTTTGCCACCTGAAAGCAGAGCACTGACTATGATTCACCAGGATACAAGCAAGCTCTCTGCAAGGACAATGCATGCTCTGATCACTCACTCAGAGGTGCAACAAAACTCTGGAGGACAGGATCATCATCACTCTGCTGCAAATTCAAGACAAGTGCTGTCACATTTAATAGGCAAAGACACTGCTGTTCTACCTCCTACTTCAGATCAAAGCTGCAACTGAAATCCAGATTGCTTGGAGAAAGGTAACCCTGAGGACTGCAGTTCTTCATTCAGGACAGAG
>WEIS01043445.1:0-12517 GCA_013389965.1 Todus mexicanus
TTTTTTTTTAACCTGTAAAGCTTTGTTTTGCATTGGAATATTATGATTTATAGAAAATATTTGATGTTGCTGGAGGAACAGCAAAATAATATCAGTTACCCAAGGAGAGATATTTGTATATACAGAGAGAATTTAACCTCAAACACTCAGTTCACCGATTCATGTGTGATTTATATTGCCCCAGGCTCCAAGGCAGACTGAACATTGACACCCTTTGATGTTGAAAGAAGCCCAGTGACTGGCCTTTGGAGAGATTTGTGATGTCTCTATCAGACTGTCAATGGAAAACCAGGCAGCAAAGCCAGGCCCCCTAAAGATTTCAAGGCCTTGTAGGCAGAGGGATCGTGTAAGCATTTTACTTCCACCGAGTGCTTGAGAGGCTGAGCACAAGCAGACGGGCTAATTGAGTGCTCACAGGGTGCTGTGCTGTTGTTGGAATCTCGTGTATCTCCACAACTGATGCCCTTTCAGTCCAGAAAAGGTGCCGGTGTCAGTGAGGGGAACATTTATTAACCACACACCTCTGGGTGATGGAGCACTTTGTTTTTCTGTTGCAACCTAGTAGGGATGTGATAACATGTGGCCAATAAGCCATATTAGAAATGGAAAACATTTCCTTGCTCTTGTTGAGAAGCAAATAAGCTCTGCCCAGAATTTCTGCCCCTTTCTGTGGTATCAAGCATCCAACGTTCTCCAGGGGGCAAACTAGTCTTGAGTAGGTTTGACATCTCACATAGGAAACACAGGACAATGCTGCAACAACAAAAAAAGGCACCATCAGCATATTCTGCCCTCTACATCTCTGGCACAGGACCAGACTGTTCACCGAGGGTAGCGATGGGAAGCAGGTGGCAAGGAGGAACAGGAGCTGCTGCTCCTTGTGAGTTGAATTCCCAGGCAACGTGTTGAGTAACACTTTGGAAGATAGGATTAAAATTCAATACAATGCTGATAGATGGGGGAAATGGCTTGCAAATGGTGCCGTGATGTAATAAAGACAGCTGTAGAATGGTTTACATAGAATTAGGGACTGCTGGCTAGGCACAGCAGGATCTGAGGATTACTGGGGCTTATAAACTGAAGATACATCTGAAATATGAAGCTACTGCAAAAAAAAAGAGAGGGCCAATGCCCGTTCTCCTGCTGAGGCTGAGAACTCGAGTCAGGCGTGTCCAAGGAGTCAAGCCTTGTGTCTCAACAGGAGAGGTCCGGGAACCGTCCAAGCACTTGGAAACTAGGAGCAAGGGGGAGCTGGTGTGTTCCACTTGGCAAAGAAAGACAAAAGGATTGCTCGTGAGGGAGAGACTGTGGTAGCCAGAGACTGAATCTGCTTCCTGATTGTTGACACACAAAAAGTGAAGCTGCAGGTAACTCAGCAGCAGAGGAGGAGAGTGGGCAAGGACCCCAGTGAACAAGTGTCACTAAATGCCTTGCTCTGATGATGGCTGCAGTGCTACCAGGAAAGGAATCATGCTCAGCTTGCTGATCTGTCTCTGATTTGTTTTACATGTGATGGAGAGAAAAGATTGTACTTTTTTCTTTTTAAGCCTAATTCCATTAGCAATGAAGGGGACAGAAATATGGCAATGAATCTCTTTGCTGCTCTGGCTGCAGCACTGGAAAGCAGTCACACCTATGGCATTAGCGATGTCATATATTGTCCTTGAGTGGCTCTTGTCTCTTCGCAGTGTCCAACACCAGCATCATTCTTCCCTGTCTCTTCCCTTGTGCCCTTCATGTGAAAGGACTGTAAAGTCACAGGCTGAAAGGTTGTGAGCAGGATATCTGAGGCAGGAGAGCAGATATCTGCAAATTTGCCTCGGTGGGAAAGTGGAGAATAATTGTGGGTTCTGATTTTCCAGGGAGCCTCTGTGGGAAACTAATGGTCTAGACTTGTCCTTTTTGAGGCCTCATTATGTCTCTCTGTCAAACTATAAAACCAAGAGTCAGCAGCATCACAAGGGAAAATGAAAGCTATTGGCCTGTGTTCTGCATTTAATAGGATGTCGGAATCTAAAGCACAGTCTGACTGGTTTTGGACTGAGGTTAGGAAAGAAAATGCAACTAATTAGGCTGTTTCTGAATATCCCTCTCTATTTAACGGCTGTAGACCTGCAAATCCTAACATACTGGGAGTCCCAAACTCTGATCAGTGCTGCTGTCTGGACGGGAGAGGTCTTGCCTGCTGACAGAATTCAGGCTCCACTTGAGCAGTGTCACTGTTAGTGGGGACAGTTCCCTGGGAAATCCATCCTACCTCTCTGGGCTAAGGTAGTGGAGATACAAGAGCTGGGTTTCAGGCATCAGGAGGTGCAGCCGGAGAGGAGCAGGGTGCTCAGCAGTGCGTCACATGCTGTGGATGAATTAGACTCTTACAGCTTGTCTTGAAGATTCATTTCCAAAGTCCTTCCAAAGACTGGAGGAACATTTGGAAAGTACCTTGAGTATGAAATGCAGGCTTTACTCTTCAAGTATCATGGTCCCTGATTCAAAGTAACGCATGGTGGTCTCCAGCATACATGAAGCGTGGAGCTAAAATTCACCCCCAAAATACCCCAGGCGTCTTATATGTGAGCTACAGCAGTTGGTCCCAGCCTTTTTCTAGCCAAGCTGCTCTTTCATGTCCTGCTCTTTCACCCAAATTCTGTTAACTCTTCTCCCAGGCTCTTAGAGCTGCCTCCTTCTTATTTTCAATGCTTCATGAACAAGCACCACAGGACACCGCGATCATGTACCTCTAGAAAACTTGAGACAACAGGAGGTGATGGACCATATTTAAATGACTAATACATTAATTACACCTTGAAATCTGCTCTGTCAGAGAATGTTAGACAATGTCCGAGTGCCTTCCTCTAGCCTTTGGCAGTTGGTTTTGAGGGTTTTTTCCCACATTGAAATAATTTCTTGGAGAGAACTGCAGCAGTTACAAGTTCCTTTTACCTTTCCCTTATCAGCTGCCCTCATTCTGAACCAATGCTACACTCAGCTGGCTCCTCATGTTTTACAGATGAACAGAAATAAAAGTGGAATTTGCCCCACTGTGAGAGAAAGGAAAAGGGAAAAAATAACTGTCTACAAGATTTTTTTTCATGCAAGTCCTACATCCTTTGTTTTGCCCTCTTTTTGACATGGAAATTTGATTGTCTTCTGCTTAGACGTTCCAGGGCACCTTTCTGGTTTTCATTTCTTCTTTTCTGACCTGACTTCAGCGTAGTCAGGAAACTGACAACTTTGCCTCGCAGTCAAAACTAAACACCACGATTCAAACTCAGAGGACATCAATGCGCAGGAAAAAAAAAGTGGCATCAAAATGATGACTTTTATTTTCTTTTTGATGTCACTTCTGCAAGGTCCTTGCAGAGGGATTTGAGTCGGGAAAGCAGAGTCAGTGAGTCCATAAGAAAATGGAAGATCTTTCCAGGAGTCAGCTTTAAAAGAAAGAAAAAGGATGGAAAAGAGCGTAAAAAGAGAAAGACTTGCATAACCCAAAGGAGCTTAGGAAGCAGAGAGAAAATGGAGCACCTGGATCTCCTCGGCAACTGCCAAAATACTGTATGACATTGCCTCAACACTTGCCTGGAGATATATGGCCATATTTTCCAATAACTGTGCAGTGATTTCACCCACAAATAATAGTTTCTGCAGACGCGGCTAACCCACACTGTAAAGCATGTCTTTGCCCAGGCTGTGGCTGGAAAAGAGACTCAAAGCAGCTTGGGACCAGTACTGGAAACAGAAAACAGCTGCTCACTGGAAAACCTTGTCTGGGCAGACCATTCTTCTCTGGCTTTATAGGAAGATGTGTAATTTTGATGGTCCCACAGATAGCATAGAGCAACATCTACTGTGTCCGTGGCAAGGAAAGGAAAAGGACTTGGCCGTGACTTGGAAATGTCTTTAACCTCGGGTCTGTCCTGTGTTCCCAGCTGTAGAACGCTTCACTCAAAATGAGGGTGGCAAAACTGTGGCCTTCCTATGGATTATTCCCAATGGGCACCAGCTTTATTATTTATTTCTGGGCAGGGAGCGGTAGCTTCATTTTGGTGTAACCCTAAGATACGTGCACGAAGATGGCTCATCCATTGCCAAGTCCTCTAGTCCAGGCAGGAACCGGTCATGGGCTGCATTCCAGGGCCCTTGAACACAAGCTTCCCAAAGCTTACCGAGAAGCTACTTAGATAAGGCCTTTAGCTGTATTTTTAGGAAAGCCTTTGAGAATGGTCTTAACCTAAATGCCCATTTAAGTCTTACTGAGTCTTGGTAGAGGTGGATTTAAACATGTGCTTAAATAATTTCCTGATTGGAAGCTGTAGCCCTCAGTGGGGTATCGCTGCCAGTTTAGCAACGACAGCCCTCTCCCAGTGTGACTAATGTGTGAGTTAGGCAGCGTAGGAGGAATGAAATGATAAATTACTGCTTTGGAGAGGACGGTCAGTGTGTCTGCTGTCCCCTACCAGCTCCTTTCTTCTGCAGACGTTCATCAGGGTTTCTCCAATCAGCACAAAAGCCTTCCTGGCTACCCCATGTTTAGCACAGCTTGTCAGGAGCTATGAAAATGACCCATCAGAGCACCAAGGCATGGGTCACTTCAAAGTTTTGACCTTGACCAAGGCAATCAGAAACTAAAATACAGGCTGCTTACAAAAGGGAGGAGGGAATTAAAACCACACAACTCAAATTTAACATAAAAAGTTATAAAACTGGAATTTTGGGGGTGGGAGGCTAGCTTTTTTTTTCCCCGTCTGTTTTCTTCTGTATGGCTTGAAGGGTTGGAAGGGACGTGCTGCTCAAATAAAGAATCACTTCTGCCTTTTAATCTGCGACATAAAGATGGCATAAAATTTACCCCTGCGAGTTGCCATGTAAATGAATCCAAGTCAAATAACTCACAGGGAGCAACAAAGCGACACAGCTCGCTCTGCTCTGCAATATGGGCATTTAATTGGCGCACAGAAATCCCAGGAACTGCAAAAAGCTGGGGCCATTTCACATGTACATCCCCACACAACCTCCCTCCTACAGCAAATGATACATTTTTTTATTATTTCTTTTTGAGGAGGTGGTGGGGTTTGTACAGGGAGGGTCATCAAATCTGTGTTAGATGACGGCACAGATTCCTTGGCTACCAAACGCAAGGGCCGAGCAGAACAAAGAGATTTGCATTCTAAGTGATGCAAAGCAGCCAGCAGTGTTTTAATGTTGTGTTTGCTCTGTGATGTCTTCATCAGGCGCTCAAAGGCAGCGGCTCTGGCAGCCGTGGGTCCCCACGAGCCTGTCAAACTCCGTTTCCATGGTTTTCCTTCAGGCAGCACCATCGGCAGACAGCACGGAAACGGACCCCTGCAACCTGTTTTGAACAGTGCCTCTGATGTAGGGCCCCAGAGCGGGCATCAAACTAGCAACAAGCAGCAAGAAAATAACAATTTTGCTTTTCGCAGGTGTCAGAGTGGCAAACAAAAGGCTGTTTGTAAAAGATGCAACATCCCCTTTTTGTCCGTGTTGGCAGTATAAAGTCAGCTGGGCAGTCGTCGAGTGGAGAAGGAGGTTTTGGAGGGGGGAGCTCGTCTCAAGGAACTCAGGTTGTGTCTTCTTTAATCCTTCAGTGTCACTAAATAAGGTCTTCTCATCACCAGACTAATCACTATTAACGGTGTTGCAATTATTCCATTTGAATCAATGAAGAGGGCTATTTTCTTCAAACAATTACAGGTTTTTCTAGACAAAGAAAGCACGAGGGTCTCACTCTTCTCTCACCTTGAAGAGCACACTTTCATTTAAATAAGAGGTTCAGGACATTTGAAGTGTTCGAAGCCATGTTTGAGCATTGATACTGAATATTCAAGAGGAGAGAAAGAGGAGTCCGTGGTCTTTTGCCACTGTGGCTCCCTGTGTATTGTGATAACGTGGAAACACAGCTTGGGCTAAAAGAGCCTAAGTCAGGAGAACCAACAGCCAGACCCAGATGGACCAGCACTGGTTAGGGAACTTCACTTCTTGGTGCCTCTCTTTCACCATGTGTGACATCTGAATAATGATTTATTTCTTCTCTAGTGAAGGCCGTGGAGTTTTATGCCCAAACATGATATAAAGCTCATGATTGTCCTTGTGGTTATCATGACACTACTGACTGGAGCCAATGCAATTCCCTCCAGGAGGTTTCCCATTAAATGAAATTGATGGGTCAGATGCTGACCAGGTTACAAGAGAATCTGCTTTTTCCTAACAATTAGCTGACTTTATCACAGCTGCTCAGAGAGGTGCTGGGAACCACCAGCCTCGCTGGCTCCTGTTCCCTTTGCAGTGCATCTGCCAAGCCAGGGAGAAGCCAGGAGTTGGGAAGCTTTGGGAGCATTGGATCCCAAGCTGCCTTTTTTTTCTCCTGTAGTGGAAGGACTTGAGTGGACATTTTGTTCTGTGAGACTTACTTAACAGCTTCTGTTCAGGAGCTGCGGATGGTCAGCTGGGACCTTAAACATGAGACATCGTGTCCTCACAAAACTCACCTCCTACGCTTCCAGATGCTTTCAGTCTACACTGATTTAATACTTTACCAATAATTAAGTTACTTGTTGCACAGTCTCTGCATCTGAAGCAGACTGAAGTCACTGAGTGTGTTCAGAGGTTCTGAGTCAGGGAGCAGATCCAGGTGGTGCAGCACTGCAGCTGAAGTCCTACCCAGACCCTATGTTTCAACAAATAGTCCCAAGATCTGCAGAGAAAATCTGCTTGACATTGAGAAGGCTTTCAAACTGGTTATGACATATTGGTTATATTTATGTACCGAGAATGACATTCTATGGTAGGGAGTATCTCTTTGGTTGGTTCAGGTCAGGTCTCCTGGCCATGTCTCTCAGGTCCTTCTGCACCTGCACACCAGCAAACCATGGGAAGTTGAAAAATCCTTGATTTCCTATCAACAGCTAAAACCATCAGTATATTATCAGTGTTCTTCTCATACCATTTCCCACACTGAATCCACAACACGGCACTATTGTAGCTACTAAGAAGGAAAAATAGCTAAATCTCTGCGGAAACCAGGGCAGATTGTTGTTGTTGTTCTTCTTATTATTATTATTGGCCGGAAATTCAGCTGTTAAATCAAAGCATTTTTTTAAATGAACACCATTTCTATTTACAACACCGAGTAGCATCAGAATAAGGTCAAGTACACCCATACTGACAAAGTATTCACAGATCCCAGCTTTGCTAGCTGCTGCGTACAACATTTCTGTGTCCCAGGAATAGTTAAATGGCTTTTTCCAGTGGTAGAAACACCACATTTGTGCTCAATAGCTGACCGTGCAGTGCAGTATTTGCTCGGACTTTCTCAAGAGCCAACTGTAGAGCAGGGCGCATTTTCAATGAAACGAGCAGTGGCTGGTGTGAAGGGATGGGGTGAACAAGCCGCAGACCCTAGCAGGGATTTCTTTTCATCAGAGGAACTGCTCGTGACTTTTGTTTGGGGTCTCATAAGGGAAAAAAAAATAAATCCTCTGGTTAAAAAAAAAAAGTGGCTGTGTCAGAGCGAAGTCAGAAGCTGGCAGTCATAGCGGCTGGACTGTTTTTCTAATGAATACTTGTGTTCGCAGGGTATTGCATGATCACACAGAATGCGGCTTTGCATTGTTTCCCAGTTTCGCAAATAGCTGTAACTGATGTGGGCTAGAGCGCACAGCTGGGCAAAGCAGAACTGACTTCATTCAAGAATGGTTTGGAGCCATGCTCCTGTGTAGCAGGCTAAAGGAGATGTGTCCAGGGAATTACTGGAGGGAATTCTGAACGGTTGCTTTAAAACGGAGGGCTTTTGAAAAAAATAAATAATAAATCTCGTCTTCTCTGTATAGCTGCACTGTTAGTTATGGATAGCGACTGAACTGGAGGGAGGGAGGGGTGCTTAGGAGATGCTAACCTTGTATTCTCTCCATTGCTTTGTGGACTCTTGTTCTATAATCAGGAGATTTACAGACCTCTTTATTTCAGAATAAGAATATTTTGTTCTGGTTTGGATTAAATTTCTCCAGAATTGGGCTTGCTACCTGTGCAGGCACTGGCCAGTGTGGAGAAATACGCGGCAAGTGTAGAAAGGGAGAACCTCACCTGGGAAGCCACTGCCTGCCCCAGTGGGGGAATAAAGCATTGCTGTTCCAGAATGAGAATATGCACAGAGTTACCCCAAGAGTTGGGCAGGGAGAGAGATGTACTGGGAACCTTGAGCCCCACCATCAAATTATTAATTACTCTGTAGGATCTCCCTCATGTGGGTGGATTCCCTTTCTCATGCTTTGATTTAGCAGCACAATCTATCTCACCATTACCATCACTATTATTTTATTCCCTATTCTGACTTCTCAGGCTATTAGAGAAAAGTGGTTTTTTACAGGAGAAAAACAGTCTGCAGTTTTATTCTGCCGATAAGCAAGGATTTATCATGTCAAAAGTCTTTCTAGACTGTCAGATTTATATTATTCTTTGGCATCGTGATTGGGAAGGATGAAAAATAAAATCCAAAAGGACAAAGAAGTTAGCATAGCACAGTGTGCATGAGGTACCCTGAGCAGAGAAAACACACTGGATGGCACACTCAGGGTGAAACAGAAGTGGGAAAAAGTAATTTTAGCTCAGCATTTGCTTTGGCTGACTTCTCAGTCACCAACATATTAATGGCTCTTCCCCTAGCAACTAGAGAGCTTCCAACATGCAACTATTCTTTGGTAATAAAGACAAAAAAATGGAGTTTGCCAGAACAGAGCTACCCCATTCTGGGCTGCTGACAACAGTCCCAGACTGTCCATATGCTCTGCTCCATGCAGAAGTGGTAAAGCAACATTTTTGCTCCTGCTGGTGCCGGTGGTGTCCCTGTGGTTGTTATTGTTTCCATCCAGACCCTCTCCTCTTCCCTGGAGCTCCTGCCTGTTCTGTTTCAGGCTGTACTTATAGCAATGTCACAGCTCCTGAGCGACGGGGAGAGCGAGCAGATGTAGCTGTTGTCACTTCCCTGTGAGCCGGTGGTACGGCCTGTCTCACGTTATTCCTAGAAATGCCTCAGGCGGGATGGCTGTGGAGTGGTTCAGAGTGAAAAGGGACACAGAAGAAGCAGGGATGCTCCCATGAGGCAGGTCCCAGTGGAGATGGGTGACTGGCCTGTGTCCAGCAGGGAGGAACAGGACCTGCCACCATTGGGGCTGCAGGGTCTAAGAGTAACATCATCTTCCCATGGTTGTGAGAGGTGAGACCCATGAGCACTGCCTATGAATACTCTGTTTTCTTCACAATATGGTTCATGATCAGCTTAACCCTCTGCTGCATTTTAAAGGGGTGACCTCATTTTCTCTTCTGTCCCTCAGCTAGACCTGCCCCCACCTGTCTTGCTCGAGTCCAGCCAAAAATCTGATCATGGAATGGGCCACATCGCGGTGGAAATGCTGTTCTTAGAGTGTGAGCAGAGAGGTAACGATGGTGTCAACCTGGCCTTACATCTGCTTAAGCTGATGGTGAAACTATACCCTTGACTGGCATCATCTAATTCCCATGTATTAGCTCTGTATTAAACATCCTGATGTCTTACAACCCCCGGCGGAAATCTTTGCCGTCTTACTGACCTGGAGGTTTGTGATGCAGTAGAGAAGCTCAGTTAGGTCAGCAGAAAAGCTGAAGGTCTGTCACAACGCTGATTTCTACCTTTAGCCATTAGCAGTAGAGGGAGAAATTCATTGTCCTGATTCCTCGCCACGAAAGACAAGAGTGGACAAAATACCTCATTCTTTCCACTATTAAATTGATTGTCTTCCCAAACCTACTCTTATCACAACTTATTGTGCTTTCAGACGAGGACATTCAGTGCTACTTGCTGTCTTTAGGGTAAGGAATTTTGCGTTTATCTGTGCGCTCACTGCCAAGGCAGATAAGAGACTTTTTATTCTCTACATTATCACTGTTTTTCTCCTTCCTAGGAGCCAGTCTGACTTTCAATAGAGGGATAAATATTTGAGCTTGTTTTGCAGACCTAAAGTGAGGCTCTGGGGTTTTTTTAATACTTACTTATATCCACTAAAATAATCAGCTTGAAGAGGCTTTTTCAGCTTCTTGAGCTAAAAACTTCTCTTTTGCTCTGTTCATTATTCCGTGCTAGACTCTTCCCTCCCCTGATTGCATGTTATCACCTTCAATGGAACAGCTGTGTCATTGCTAAAGGGTGTTAATCTTCCCCTATCTAACACCTTATTGACAGCTAGAGTCAGGGAGGCCCCCCAGTCTATTCTGACTTGGGCTACTTCTCAGAACATTCCTTTTCTTTATCTTCCTTTTCATTTTGTACTGGCCTTGTTGGAGTCTGACCCAGAGAGGTAGCCAGAGCCTCACGCAAACCCTCCTGGGCTGCTGCCGCCACGTTTGAAATGTTCTGGCTGGATCAGGTCTAGCAATTCCAACTGGGAGAATATTCCCTGACAATGTCGAGGGACAATAAGTCATGGCTAATCAATAAGCACAATACCGATGACACACCGGAGCCCAGAATAGAAACTGCTCCGGCAGGTGGGACAGCTGGCTTGAATTTTTATTTAGTGGTTGTGAAAGGCACTGTGGCTTTCAGCGAGACACAAGCAGCGCTGACAGTGACAGATCCCCCATTACATTGTGCCACTGAACAGAACGAGCCACTTCAGTAGATACAGTTCATTTTTTTCCTGAGAGTTTTGTAACAGGTAGGGATTAGTCTAAAATTTCTTTTTTTTCCTGAACTCCCTTTGCCTGCCAGCCTTCTGGACTGCCCTGTGGTCTCCAAGGTCACCTTGACTCTTTGGAGATCTGGAGAGTTGCTCTGAGTCTAGAAAGATCCAGGGCAAATTAGCGTGCACAGATTTGCCTTAAAACAGCCAACACAGCAGTGGGCACCCCGGGCAGGACTTAGGCCATCCCCCATGAATGCTGGCTCCAAGAGGAATCTTTTCCAGAAACAGCCTGTTGTGCAGTGCAGGTGCAAAAGGATGCACCCTTCTTTTCAGTCTTGGCTATTAAAGAAATGCAGATACTCAGATTTATCCCACCTGTGTCTGAACACAGTCCTGAGCTGCAGACGTTGGCAACAAATTGTCTTTTCCTCTAAAGTCAATGGAAAGAGACTGAAGCCACTGGGCCCATATAAGGCTGGTGTTGCTTCATAGAGGTCTCGCATGGGTGATACAAGAAACCTTGAGCAGCACTTCCTAATAGGAGATGTTAAGCAGTTAACACCGGTTGTCCTGGCCTCCTCTTGGAGTCACTGTAGCAGAGTGGTGCCCACCAGAAGTGGACCTGAACAGCCACTGCTGATGCAACCTTAATTTTCCACCGAGCTGAAGTACTTCTGACAGTAGAGAGCATTTACCAGTGGATTGTTGCGCAGATCAAGATGGATACAGTTCTCACGTTTTTTGGATTAGGAGGTAGGTCCAGAAAAAGGAGACAAATGTCATAAAATAAATTTAATGTTTATTTTATAAAGTGATTTACTCATCCTGCCTTTCCAGTACTTGACAAGGCAGCCAAGTATGACATAAGGGTGTGAGTACAGAATTGAGGACTAGGAGTACTGGGGATTTTGCAGGACTTGAACTGACAGTATAATTTTACTTCCAGTGTAATTGGATTTATCTAATTGACTATGATTATTAAATTCCTTAGACCGGTCAAAACTGGGGCAATACTAATAGTCAGACTGGGCCCAGAACAGCTTTACCTAACGGTCAGCGTACAAGTACTCACTTGATGATGTTATATCCCAGTTCGAAGATACACATGCTGGTTATGACTGTCAATTGACTTCAAACCCGACCCTCACAAATCCTGTATTCCCATTCAGACACACCTTCCATGGGGCTGCAGTTCCAAACATCCTGCTGTGTTTCCAAGGCCTTTAGGAGATTTCTTCTGAGCATGAACAGGGCCAATGATGATTTCAGCTTGGCTTGGGCAGATGTAGTTGTTAAAAGAACTAGGCCAATGTAGAGCATCATTAATGAAAGAAACACAGACCCCTAGGAACACACAAACATCAGGTTATTTGACCACCAGCTGATTCCTTATCAATAAGTGATGCAGCAGAAGGCAAAGTTGTATTAACACATGCTGAGAGACCATTGTCACACAGTGAGGTACCACACTTGGGATAATAACCTGGCCTTGATATTCTGGAGCCCATGTCAAAGGAGAACATGCCAGACACTCATTTTTTTAATTTTTTTTTTCTTTAGTTTCACTTTTCACACTACACACGAGCAACCAGCTCAGCTAAAAAGCCTTAGCTGCCTCCCACCACATCAGCACTGGCTCCCAGGGAGCTGAGCTGGCTGCCCAGCACATCTGCAGGATCAGGCCTCCAGTCCAGTCATCGCTCGCTGGCTGGCTGCATGTACCCTGCGATAGTTTGGTGCAGTCATAAATTACAGATGATCCTTTTCCCTCTCTCCTGAGAAGGAAAACCATCAAAACCTGGCTGGGTACTTGATCTAATGTAAAATGAAAGAAAAACGCTCTCGGC
>WEIS01043445.1:12761-43220 GCA_013389965.1 Todus mexicanus
TGGTCCATCCCTGGTGCATTGAAGTGCAGGCTCTGGCCGTGCTGAAGGGTCAACCATTTGCAGCCAGGTGCACGTACCCAGCAGGTTGGATCCTCCTTTACACCCAGACCCTTTCATGCTGTTGCTCAGCCGCTGGCCGTGGTTGTGCAGTGCCAGGTGCCTGCTTGCTGCCACATTTTACCAGCTCCTGCTACTGCTTGGCGGTACAAATTCCAATCAGGCGCGACAAAGCCCACCGGGTGCTGCTGACAACAGGTGTCTCATTAAACATCTCTCAACCTTACAGGCATTCGCATTGACAAGAACCAAACTCACACTCAATCACAGCTTAATCACAGCCAAACTCTATTAACAAGTCATACTAATTATCAACTTCTAACAATTTCTCAGGTTCAGAGGCAAAATACCCTTTCTTTATAGATGAAAACTGGCTCGTGATACTCCAGCTCTGGCCATAATTAGGTCCTTTTAAACAAAACAAAACTAAAATAAAAATCCAGACGGATCCCTTTGTGATGACGGTCCTGAAAGTACAGTTGTACAACGAGATGTTTTGTTTGTTTTAATTTTGTATCTGCTCTGTTGCCCACAAGGGTCCAATTAGCTTGTTACAGATGCTTGTATCAGTTTTATCTACTTGTCTTTTTTTTTTTTTTTTAGTTTTTAGGGTTTTTTTTTAAGAGGGGTAACTTGTAGCACAGATTGCTGGCCTGCAGGCATCCAGAGATCAACAACCAGCTTTCTGTGATACCAAGCCCCCTGTGAAACAGGCACTCCTTACCCACAGCATTCATAATGCAGAGGGTAAAACGAACAGAGGGGAGGGAGGAGCTTGTGCTGGATTTTGGATTATTGTGGAATAATCTGGTGTGTTCAAAAGTGGCCTGAAGATGGCAATTCTGCCATGGCTAAGAATAACTCTGCCAAACTTTGGTTGCTACACCTTGGCAATTAAAACACAGGGTTTGTTTTTAATAGCGTGAAGTGCTGCCTCGCCATGAAACAGAAAGCTCTGAAGATTTGAATTGCACATGTCACTATTTATTCTTGTCCCTCGGTATGTTCAGCACACGTATAATTCCATGTTAACCTGGATGCTTTCCTCCATTGTGTGGCTATATTGAGTGCCCAAGCACTTGAGAACTCACTTGTGTAATCGATAGGCTTACAAAAGGGTACATATAAATAACATGAAGAATCTGACTTGAACTGACAGTGGGGGTATCGCAGCCAGGGCTAATGTCTCATCCTTAACTCACGCTGATGCTGGAGAGAAAAAAAAAACCCCACACAACAGGCTGAGTTAAGGACTAACATAAGATTTCCTATCATCTTCTGAGCAGTGTGGTTCAAGGGAGAAAACCTCCTCTGAGTACCTGCAGTGCAAAATCCAGGAGCTAGTTGTTTACCTGTTCTGGGGTTTAGTTGCTGTTTGCTTTTCCTTTAATTAACATTTTTCCTGGAACATAATAATGATGCATCTCAGCAAAGACCCACCAACTCGAGGCTTACTATCAGCAATTATTTTTACCTCCGGCACAGGCGGTTTTGCTTCTTCAGTGAGGCGCAGCAGGATGAGCACAGGATTCCTGAAGCTCCTGGGAGAAGGCTGGATTTCCTGGGGTAGGTTGGTGTGATGTGGGATCCCAGTTTATCTTGCTGTGAGGCTTGTTATGTGCTGTGGTAGCTCTGTGGAGCTGCAGACACCCAAAAGCAGCTTCAGGGAGGAGCAGGGTGGCACCCAGCTATCGAGAAGAGTGGGGCAAACCCACCCATCCTTGCTCACCCCAGCACAGCCCCACAGGCTCCATCTTTTGCTTGCCTGAACTGCTGGAGACCAGCTGCGACCCTGATGTGATGAAGAGTGACATAATGGTTTAATGGTAATGTAAGAAGGGGAGAACTGGTCCAAAAATTCTTACCTGGCAAGAGCAGAAGGCTTCAGTTTAAGGTTCAGTGTTGAAAGCTTCATCTTGCAAGAGTAAAACCATCTTGTCCTGACAGTGCCATCTTCCTCTCTGTCCCAGGGCTGACTGGGTACAAAGAAGTGATATCCTTCTAGAGGATGAAGCACAGGAGACCGTGGATCAGCCCACTGTACAAAGCATAGCACAAAGCAAAGCCTTTTCTGCAGCTTTCAGGATGAAGATGGATCAGGCCAGTGTTTCCCTGCTTGCCAGCCTCCCACATGAGCTGGCAGCAGCTTCCCAAATGCGGTTCAGCAAGGAGATGTACCAGAGAGCGATGAGATACAGTTATGTAAAGCTGTAGGTAACAGGGAAATCCTGGTGAGGCTACACACAGGTGCCTGTACCTGATGGTACAGTGAGCCTTTGATCTGCTGGTAGCAGCAGTGGTACTGCAAAAAGTGGCACCTCAAAAGTGGGCACTTTTGTTTCTATGCCCCGAGTAGATGTGCTTGGAGTGGCCATGCTGCCAGTGACAAGTGGCATCTCTCATGCCAGTGAAGGTTGGTTTCTGAGGCTCTGGAACAAGGAGAAGTAGAGGCTTTGGGGGTTTTCTTGTGAAAATGCTTGTTTTCAGTGTAAAGTTTGCTTCTGCTTGACCAGCAGGAGGAAAAAAGAAATGTCTTTGTTCAGAGCCATAGTAAGGCAGGACAGGAGATGAGATGCCCATGAGCAATGGAATAACCATGAGAACGCTCATGCAGCATTTCATCAGAGGCAAATGGGAGGTTTTTTCTAGTCGTGGTCTTGTTTCCTCTTCAAAAGAGGCTGTTCAGACCAGGGCAGAACATATTTTTTCCTGGCCTTTGCTAGATGAGATTTGGAAGAAGAGCCTAGCACATGCTGACACAGGCTCCAGAAGTTCATGTTCCTTCAGCATACAAGATCAAAGTGATCTGTCTCTTTTGGGGCAGGACAGTGAGCATGATCACCAGCCACCCTGCCTGATTCTGAGTATTTCTCTGGCATATGAATTTTTCTTCTTCATAGATTCTGAAATAAATAAATAAATAAATAAAACAAAACAATTGAAGCTTTACTATTTTGTGGAGCCATCGCTTCTGATCAGAAACTGAAATCTTGCCTCATGCTCCTCTAGTGTGGAAATCTGTCAGGTAAATAGAAATCACCTCGTAAAAGCCCTTAAACAGCTCTGGTTTATATTTTAATTGAGGAACAGAACATTTTAAGCACTTTTATTGGGTGGCGCCTGCTGAATGACAGATGTCCGCGGTGAAGTAATGCTAAGCACACTTTCATAAAACAGGGCAATTCCTTGCTTAAAACATTTACAATTAAAGGCTTGATTGAATAACAATGAGTTCTGTGCATGGAGCTCATTTCTGCACTTGTTTGTGCACCTGAATCAGGCTGTGATCATTCGGTAGGTTGGATACGAGGTGCCAGTTGCTTTGTTCAATGACCGAATAGCGCTCACGGGCACAGCTGGAAATGTGCCTTTGATTTTTCACCGAGATAGAGATAAGGTACACTACACTGTGCTGTTAGACTTGCTAACACCCTTTTTTCTGCTGGAAGGCTGGTTTTGTGTTTGGGTCGTTGTTGTTTTTTTTTTTAAACTACATGTTAGTAACTCTCCCAATTTGTCAAGAGCCAGAGATTTTAAAATGAACACTAATCCGTAGCAGCTGGGAAAGTCTTAACTAGCTTCTGCTTTATTTTTCTATCTAGCTCCTGTGACCCCTATTACTGTAATACCCAAGAACATCACCTCTGTTCGTGCACTGATCCTCACAGTGTCTGAAGCAAGTCAGGCTGGCATTAATATTATTTTCTCCTGTTATACATGAGGAACTGAGACACAGCGAGGTCAAGTGACTCACCCCAAGGAGGTCTTTGAAAGGGGGTCCCAAGTGCTGCACGCACATGACCGGTCTTCAGATGGTATTTAAAATTTAGCCTTGTGAATGTAAAAACAGGCTTAAAGATAGCACAAAACACCCAACAGCAAACCAGATGACGTGGCACAAATCACAACCTTTTGCTCAACTAAGAGACTCAAGTGAGAAGGGATTTTGAGCTTCATCCCTGCTGAACTGAAAAAGACTGTGTCTAAACTGACATCAGTACGGATTTGTGAAGGCACAGAAAAATCCTAATGGTGAGAATCCGAACTTCAGAAAACCAGCCTCGCTTTTCTCAGAAAAAAAAAAAAGATGAATCCACAAAGTAGATCTTGCCACAGCAGAAGGAACATGTGTCATGGGAACAGTAGAGGCAAAATGTGTCATGGGAAAATCTTGACGGATTCAGCCCAGGATGAGAATGTGCAAATTGATGCAAAATTAAATGCAATTGAACAAGATAACACATATCCCAGCAATGAAGAAAACTCAAAGCATACTCGCAAAAAAAGACATGGGGTTTAAATCCAGGGAGGGTCTGAGGATGTCTAACCAGTCCCCAGTGACTGCATCTTGGCAGCAATATCAAAGTTTCTCCAAATAGGAGTCAGGAAAGTGCTGCAGAAATGAAACAAGGAGTAACAAGGGGCCATTACAGAACTAAACGGAGGATGTGTAGCCCAGCCCTCCTACATAACAACAAAGCAGTTACTAAGTCATGTAGTTTGTCTGCTACTGGAAAATCACCCTGTACTTCACTTCTGGGACACTGTACTTTTTTCTCTTCCTGGCTTGCTCTGCCGGCAGAGTGATTTTCAAGAGCTACTGGTTTCCAGCTCCAAAGTAGCTTAATTTCAGTTCTAGGGGAAACAAAACTCTAAACTCGCCTTAGTTGTAAAATCCTTAAAGATGTGGGAATGTCCTCTGGTTGTGAGGAAAAGGGAGCACAATTCAGAGCCTGGTACAAATATTCAATATTTAATTAAACACAATCTTTCTTATGGTGTGAATGGCCGAGCTCTTTCAGGCTGAACATCCTTGATATTTATTGCACTACTCTCCAGTAAGTAAGTGACAGCACAGAACCTTTTGCAGAGCCATACTGGTCCATCACTTGCCTTCACCGTGGCAGCACCAGCTGTCCTGCCACGAGAACATTTTGGGAGCTAATAACTTTCTACTTTTACATGACAAATCCATTTCCCTGGGTTGTCAGATCACTCGAGCACCAGGAAAGTACTGTGCCGCTGGGGTGAGGAACCCACAGTGCTGCGCTGGCTGCACAACAGCACAGGCTGCCCTGCTCTGCCCTTAGGAGCAAAGAGACATTGCCAGATACTTACAAAAACAGAAAAAAAAAAATCGAAAAAAAAATAATCATGTTTTGGGGCTGGTATTCTCTACAGAAAATGGATGCCCTGATCCATGGCTGAGCTCAGCACAAGTGAAGGAGTTAGGCTGGAAGCGTGTGCTGGTGGAGGTGCTGAGGATCTATCTTGCAGACCTGCCTTTGCAAGGGGTCAAGACAATCTCTCACAGGGCACAACTGTGTTAGCTTTGTTCTGGGGTGTTGTTGTCATTTTGGTTTTTTGGTTTTTTGTGGGTTTTTTGTGTTTTGTTTTTTTTTTAATAATAATAGAAAAAAGGGACATCATTGGGTCTTTTCTCGACGTTATATTCTGCTGTGTGTGAGAAATGAGAACAAGTCAGTCTAAAGAAAAAGAGTGCAACGCATTGGCTACAAGCCTAAATAAACACTGCGGTCTGCAGCTGCCTGGCCCAGTTTTGGTTCTACGTAAGGTAACTTTTACCAACACAGTTTTACTTCACAAACCTGTCCCTTTCATTGTTAACCATTCATAGCTGCTACCTACTCAACAATCATAGGTAATAATAACAAGAAATCATCTTTAAAGTAGAAAAGCAATAATTACTAAGCAGGATGTATACTGCTCTGAAAAGCTACTGGGGCTTTCTAATGACATATCTAGTCCCCACATGTCCCTTATTCAGCAGGATGTGTTCTTCCAGCCTTGACAGTGGGCTGGGAGGTGTGCTCTGCCATCCCAACACAACAGCCTTGGCTGGGGCATTAATGTTCCTCGGAGGTGCCCCACTGAGCGCGATGAGGATTTTCATGAAGATGCAGCCAGGGCTCAAGTCAGAGCACAGCAGTGTTGAAGTGAATCTTTCCAGGGATGCTGGGATGTGAAGCACTCATGGGTTTCTTCAACAACAACAAATGAGTCCTTGTGCCATATTCCCCAGGCTTTCTCCTAGACGTCTACCAGCTACAGCCTTCCTTCCCGCCTGCAATTAGCACTTACAGTGTTGCAAAGGGAGATGAGATCCGCTCTCTGCCGTCCTCCTTCAGAAATCACTCACACCTTCCCCACTGGGTGGGAACACGCGCTGTGGGTTAGGAAATATTCTCATAGTGGAATTACATTTGCAGCAATCCTACCCCCCGCCTCCTGTTTTCTTCTGACTATTAGACTCTGCTGCTCATCGTGGTGTAGGAGCACATTGAACACAAAAGCTCGCACACAGCATTTGGTTCAGCACAGCCGCCAATCTCCATGATTCTGTTCCCCCCACACCGTCTTTGGAATTGCATATGCACAAATTGGGCCCAGCATGTTTCACACGGGGTAACTGGAGCTGGATAAGTGCCTGCAGTTTTGGTGGAAGAGTGGGGTGAGCAGAGAATTGGGAATATGTGACCGTTGACCTTAATTAGAGGAGATAAAAATGTCGAAACATAATTCCTAAGAAAACCAAGGAAGGCCCCTATTGCCAAGTGTTTCCACATGGATGCCACTGAGAAGGGGTCAAGTGCTTTCTATATACTTTAAGTAAACAGCAGATTGTGACTTCACGGTCTGGACAGGATTTCAGCCGCCTGTGTATTCTGCAAGATCATAATTGAGTCTTACGTGCTTAAGATTTGATATCCACTGACATTATTACTTGAGAGTTGCCAGGAAATACAGCATCAATTAAAACTTACAAAGTTTGCTAGTAAAACTGTGCCTAAAGTCATATCTGGCTAACCCCACACTAGAACTGTCTTGGTCTCCTACTGTAAAAGAGCAGCAATGATGGATTCAAAAGTCTCTGCTGTTGATGGCTTTCTAAGATAGATGTCTCCTCCCATCTTCACTGTCATCTAAAAAATGCACATAGCCTACAAAATTAAATCTGCTAAATGAGAAATGTCAGAATTAGAGGACTCCAAATAAGGTGGCTTATTTACCTGCTACTGTGAAGCCTTATCAAGCCAAGTTTAAATACTAGGCATAAAATTCTTTGAAGCTATCCAGACTGGAGGTTCGGAAGACTGAATGTGGTGGGTTTGTTCCCAAACCAGCTCCATTTCCTTACCTGGAAGTGGGACGACAGCAAAATCAGAAATTATAGCCTTATTTTATATCTGCAGATTCAGCTCAAGTGTTATTACCAACAACTGCAGCATTGCAGCTTTCATCTTCGGTGCTCAGCATCAGTTCCATGCCCTGGAGAGACCATGGCCTTATTAAAGGTCTTGTTTAAAGACTGGGAAACTGGGTCAAAGAGCAACGGTCCAAGTCCACAGAAATCAGTGGCAGACCCTCCAGAGCCCCCAACTGGACCCAGCAGCCCTAATAACTTCTCCAGCTATTACAAGCAGGAAGAAAGGGTAGGAGCGCTCTTAGGGGAATAATTGGAAACAGATGAATCACTGGAAATCTTCCTGTCTCTTCAGTGGGCTTCACATGAGGATTTGAAACAGTTGGGACCCAAATTATTTAAGATGTATTGCTGGGAGGAGGGAATCAGGCATGAAACTTGGGAAGCTCACTCCCAAAGACTCCTTGGAAGCCAAACTGTAAAGCTTTATATGCACCTGAAGAAAAAAAATCCTCCTGTCCCTGTGTATGGCTCCCTGATAAAGGAAACAGAATGGGCAGCTGATTTGTGAATGTTCTTTTGCTAGAGGTGTGGATTTGAAACTTCTGTCCTTGCGTAAAGTGGAGAATGCAATTGCACAAGTCATTATTACCAATAAACCAAAGCAATGATGGACCCAAATAAAAATCTCCTGCCTCTACCATCGAATTCTGGAAAAGAGACAGACCTGGGAGTCTCCAGCCTATTTGCATTTGCTTTTGCTTTTTTTTTTTTTTGCCAGTGAAATATATATCTGAATTTCAAGGTCTCCAAACCTTGCATGTACTTGGACTACACGATGTCTATAGATGCAGATCAAGGGACATGAACTTTATCTACACAAGACAGCAAAAAGCAGCTTCCAGTTCCTTTAACATGTGACCAGTCCCAATTACGGCTTCTTCCACATGACATCAGTATGCGATGGAGGATCTCACTTTTTTTTTTTCGCCAGAGGCAAGTGAATACATTATCCAGCAGTGAGGCACGGGGCAAGCGGATGCGTAACTCTGGGGTGATTTGGATTCCATGCTCGCGCGAGGGTGTGAGCCAACCTCAGAAGTCATTTTCACTGATGCTGACACATAAGGCATCCCTCAGAGACCTGTCTATCAAACTGCAACATGCTATGCAGAAAAATTAGATTACTCATGCTACAATAAAGAAGGGGAAGATGACAATGATGAAAAAAAAAAGGGGAGGGGGGGCTTCAAAATGNAAAAAAGGGGGGGGGGCTTCAAAATATAACAGCTATTTATTAAATGAATAAAAATCCTGACAACAGGAAAGTATCCTAGAGACTTTTTATTTATTTATTTTACCTCTTGCAACCCATTTCAAGGTGAGCTAGTTGGAAAAACCCTATTAATTCAGACAGTGCCTCTGGAAAAACCACCACTTCATGATTGTCACATTACTGTACTTGTGGAATATCATCTTAAATACTCATTACGATTTTGCTGTTGGTCTTGCTGCAGTCAGCAGCAGGATTTCCTTTGGCTTTGGTAAGAGCAGGATCAGGATCAGTCCCTTTCTCTCTCTCTCTCTCTCTCTGAATTGCAAATGGATTGTTCACGTGTCAGCTCGGTAACTAGGCAAAGTTCACCGTACTCAGTTCAAAGCATGTAAGATGAAGCTCAGGGCATTTCACTCACAGTATTTGCCGAGTTCCTCGGGTCTACAAAAGTGTTAAAGTGGTTTAATACAAAATCCATAAGACAAACATTATGCAGCTATGTGTGAACCCCTGTCCAATAAAATCTATTTCTTTAGGAAAAAAATACAAAGTACTTAGTAAAGAAAAGAAAAGGCTACGTGAAGCTTAGTAAAATCCTATAAATCAGAATGCCGAACAGCTTCAGGAAGGGCAATGTGAAATAAATCTGCAGAAGAACACACACACAATCCATAGCTAGAAATGGACCAGGACACTTGCTGAGGTTCGAACATCTCTGACAGCGCTGCAGGACTGTTATGGAAAGGTTGGGCCAAATGCTAATTTTTCTTCCTAGTAGTAACAGACCTGTGCTGAGGCTTCTGCAGTATTTTGCTCCTTGAGTTATTCCCCAGGAATATTATTTGGGAAGGCTAATTGAGTTTTTTTAATTCCACCTGCCCTGAATCATCTTAGAGTTGTACTACTTGCAGCTGCAAATTCTATTTTACCTATTGCTATCATTTTTGAAGGACACGGTTGTTGTATATTGCCTTGATTTGCAAAGCAGCTCCAGCTATTTCCCATGGGGGTTGACCTTCCTACCTTCAGTCTCCCTTCCAAATATTTCTTCCCAGAGATAAATTTTGGTTCCCATCCAAACCAAAGTGCCATAAGCTCTTCTGTAGTCCTGCATCTTGCACAGCCTCAGAGGAGCTCATGGCCTGCTGACCAGAGCAAAGAACAGATGCAACTTTGCTTTTCCCTGCTCATTCTCTGACTGTGTGACAGTGCTCTGTGCAGTGGTGTCTATCAACCCAGCTGCACCCTTTGAGTCTGCCCAGTAGGGTTTTTTTGGGGTTGGCTTCTTAATATAGACATGTAATTTCAACGTGGCCACACGTAGTGGAAGTACACGGAATTATAGGTCTCTTTAAGATCGTCGGAAGCAAATATGATCAGATCTAGTTCTTGATCTCATTACTGTCTAAAAGATTTGGCTGGCATTTTTAAATGCCACGATTTATGTTCTTCACCTTAACACGGCCCTCAGTAGTGTAAACCCAGTAACTCTATTATTCTCTAGGGCAACTCCAAAGAATCCAATTGGAGAATTTTCACAACGCTATGTCTAGAAGAAAATATTAACATGGATTAAGACAAGCTGATAGATTTTAAACCAGGCTGTAGAATGAGAATAAATCAAATAACTTTGCCTAACTACAGAAAGTATTCATAAAGCCCTGTAAGGTTTCCATTTCCTAAAGCCACCTGCCATCTCAAATGCCCTTAATCAGTCACAGATGCTGGATACCAACCTGCTAACCCTATGGCTTTGAGAGAAAATATTGCACTTTGTAAACTCATTCTTGGGTATTTCCCTAATTTTTCTTAAACAAAACTTTCATCCCTTATTTTCCACTTAAATGTAATGAGTTAAATCAACTCTGACATTTTGCCCTGCTCACCCTTACTGTTCTGTTTGGCTGCTTTCCTACCTACTTCTTGAAAACCCTGAAGACCTCAGGTTTTCGTAGGTGTTTTTTAAATTATTATAGTATTTTATTCACGCCACATCTCATGATCACCCTCCTGGTGTTGAGCAGTCCTATTAAATGCAGAGTTTTGCCTATTTCTCTAATCCATTGCCAAATGAAAAACGAATGTTTCTCTGTTGGTATGTTTATCTCCATAATAAAGATGTACCAAACGCTGAGCTTTTCTGAAGTACTGTGGAAAGATTTTTTTAAACCCCAGAAATAATTTTAAAAACCACACACACAAAAGTCTAATCCTGAAGAAATAAGCGGCATTTTAGAGGCGTCATCCAGCACCCACTGGAATCAGACTAAAGAATTTCACAGATTAGGGAAGATCCCAAAATGGGCCCTGGTGCAAACAACCATTAGATGTTGTTCAGCTTTACTGGTACTCAAGCAGAACAGCAGGTTTGGCTTGGCTCTGGAAGGAGCCATTATTCCACTTCAGCTCATGAAGACAGACCGGGAGTGGGAGTTGTAATGGAGGTAGGAAGCAGACTGGATTTTATTAGTCTTCCATCATCTTTAAGAGATCCCTAACCAGATCAGGTTTCAGCCTCTCCCTCCACTCTTGTGTCAACCTTTGGTTCTGTTTTTGCTGGAGGATAAGTTTCATTATATTAATAAGCGGCACAAGTGGTTCCAATTGTGGAAGAACCACTCTGAGCTGTCAGAAATGATCAGAGGAGAAGTTTCAGCCTTTCCATGATCACAGCCTCTTCTTCTGGTGCCTCAACTCAGCACTTCCCCAGAGCACTTCACATTTTTAGCAGCCATGACAATAATAAAAGGTATGTTTACATTTCAGTGAGGGTAGGTTATTATGAGGAACTTTATTCTCTGATCACGGTAGTACATCAATGCTCAGAAACCAGACGCTAATGGGAATAATTGGGCTAACATCCAATCTACTGGCCAGTAGACTAGATCTAGGTGAGCACTTAAATGAAACTAAACATCTTCAATCTCCTACTCCAGTCAAGTTTCAAATACAAATACCTTTAATCATGCCACTAAACCAGTAAGTTTGCATTTCTCATTACTAATAAAGAGGTAGCGAGAAAAACCCACATGAAAACGTTCAAAGAAGATCCCTATCTTTGAGTGATCCCTTAGTGCCTACCAGCAATAATGGTCAGCAGTTGTCTCCACCACAACATCCACCCGAAGGAAAGCGTTTTAGGTAGAGAAATTCATTAAGGAATACATACATGCAAGGGTGGAAATATTACCAGGTTAATTTTGCAGATAGGAAAATGAAAACCAGAAAGTTTTAAGTTCACAAGTTCAACAATCCAGCCAGTAGAGAGGAGATGGTGTGATACACAACCCTGCGCTCCAACCACGAACAGAAGGGTGGACACCCATGGGACAGGCAGATGGCAGTCCTCTTTGGGTGATCACTGAAGCTGCTCGGGCTTTGTGCAGGAGCACATCTCCACCAGCATCCATCCCCCAGGCTGCAGGACTGGGGTTTGCGTTCACCGATTCACCACGGAATGACTGAAGATTGGGCTTCCCCCAACAGGTTCCCCCGCCACCCTGGGAGGAACTGAGCGAAGTTTAGTTTTCAAATTAGACTCACCCAGGACTAGTCACTGAAATGTCACCTGTGTGATAGAACAAAAAAAAAAAAAAGAAAAAAAAAAGGGGGGGGGGGGAGGGGGGTAGAAATGTAAAAGGAAATCTTTGTAGCCAGGACTACCTGACTCTCCCGCAGTAGGAGCCACAGGAATACTGTTTCATGTCATGGAGATGTAGTTAAAATGCAGACTGCATATCCTTGTTCTCAGAATTTGAGAGGTGTGGTTTGTGCATGTGGACAAGCCATCGTTCCTCCCTTTGATCTATCACTTGATGTAGAGGAAGGCTTTTATGTGTTAGCCCCATATAATGGATAATTTAGTCCGCAACCATTATGGAAAGTATTACAATTTGGGTACATATGCTTCAATTATTCTTGAAAGTACACGGAAATATTTTATGACATTCACACATATTTCAAGTAAAAAAAAATAATCAAAATAAACGCAGAATTTTTGTTTACCATCCAAACAAATTTCTTGTGCTGAGGCAAGTTTAGGTGTATTTTAAAATTCTGCCGTTTTATGAAGTATTTTTGAGGTAGTATGTAAAGAATATATTTGAATATTAAATAGGAAAATATCAGAGTCATTATTCATTAAAATTACCAGTGGTACCTATTGCTCTTTAGCTACGTGTGTTTATTCCCTTTATGCATAGAACTGCTTAATGTAAAGAATAATAAATAGAGTTAAATCCTCCTTGTTCAAGTGCACTTACAGCTAAACTTTCAAATTAATCCTATCACTATTTTACAGAGTTGGCCAGAAGAAGGCCTGACAATTACCCATGAAACCATGACCTGCTGATAGGACATGGGACACTGGCATTGAGCAGAACTGGAGTATTCTTTTCTCCCACAGGAATAATTTGTACTAGGAAAGCATTGTAAGAAGGGTGGGTTTTTTTGCAAAAGGAGGTTCTCCTCGCTTGTTTTCTTCCCCAAACATGCTCCAAATGGCAGATCTTGGAGGTGGTGACAGCTGGACATCAGTCAGAGCTGAATAGTGGCAGCAGTGTCACTGATGGCCTCCTGCAGATCACTGTGCCTTTGTGCCTCAGTTTCCCTCTTTCTAAGTTAAGCATCCTCATATAAAATACTGGTTTTTCAATACGAAAAATTTCCTTAGCACTTCATTGGATATCTTCTATTTTCTTCTACTGAATAAAAGGATGGCTGCAGCCCTCACATAGTTAAAAGAAAGGATCAACCCCATTTCACAGATCAGAGAAAGTGTTTGGGTGGGAGATGTTGCCCTGTAAGACCCCTTAACTGATCCTCTAAATGTTGGGCTGTTGGCATTGCTAATTCAAGTAGCTAAAGTAGAGGAAGAAAATGTTTCACTTGGAGGCAATTTTTTTTGTTTCACAGGCAGCAGGGGACAGTATAAATAGATGTCCTGGTCCACTCACCTTCCACAGCTGCTGTCCTGCAGGAGGTGAGACCCCAGTACCTTCATGGCTGCGACCAACGCCTCTCTGAGCAATACGAGTTGAAACCATGGCCACAGATCCTGGCTTCCAAAACCTCATTCCCCAAAGGGGACTGGAAGAGCCAAATCGGCCCCTCTGCACTAGCCACTCGCACCTGCCTTATAGCCACAACCGCCCGAGGAGCAGTTGGTTAGGCAGCGGGGATCAGTGCAAGCTATTAGCTATCCCTGCATTTCCTGAGGCCTGACTTTATTCGGTGCGCTGCACAAGCAAGCCCTTTCCCACGCGACATCTGAACCGAGCCTCATCAGCAGTGCCCAGGCTCTGATCGCTGACCCAGCCTTTGCTGCAACCCATCTGCCGAACTTAGCCAAGATGAAAGGCGTCAAATGACAGGATACAGAGTGCCGAGAGCTGGCAGCAGAGGTTTCTTCTGCAGACATCTTGCTGGTTGTTTTAAGGTCTTCTGCCTCTAAGTGGCACCATGCTGAGTGATTGAACACTTGCTCGAATCTGTTCTACCTTTTTATTGTAATGATTTCTTACAGAGCTTCCACTTTCCAAACTCTGAACTTTCAAGAGTACTGCCTGGATGTCAGAGCCCTTTCGTCAGAAACACCAGAGCCTTCTGGAGTAATGGTCCCCAGTACTACAAAATCCCTTTGGAAAGTCACAGCTCTTTAACCATCCCTGGGAAAGACTGAACTTTAGTTTTTAGAGAAGGCTGCCACATACCTGGGATTTGTAATGAGAGGTATTCAAAACAGAGCCAGGCAGAGCTGGTGTAAATTGCCAGAGGGCTACACTGAATCATACCCGTGCACGACCTGGTTCATGGGTTTGTATTTGCTTAATTAGGCCCAGACTGTTTCATATGCAACTTCTGCTCAGAAAGCCGGAAATGATTTAGAAGAGGGACAGAGGGTGTCCCAGAATGGATGGGTCCAATCCACATACACACAGAGTCTGGGAGTCCTTGAACTGCTGAAGCAAACCGTAGTCTTCAAACCAGCCAGCCAGCATTAGAAATGTACTTTTTAAACCAGAAGGAAGTCATCTCCTCCCAGTGCCATAATGGGCTCATAATGCTAAAAAATTCAGATATTCAACCATCTACCATGAAATCTGTCTTTGCTTTAGTACTTTAAGCCCCTCACGCATTTTGCAGAGTTTGAGACTCTTTGCTCTCCTTCAAAATTAAGAGAGGTTTTCCTGTCCCTACATAAGAAAACAAAATCAATGGCCCAAAGTCCTACAGCTCACAACAACGACAACAGTCGAGCTACGCAGCCCAGGAAAATTATTGACACTTTAAGAGGCCTAGAACAAAAGCACACCAAGAGGAAAGTTTTTCAGTATTTGAGGGAAGGTTGTCAGGATAGTAATATAGTATGGTGAGCAGTGAAGACTGGGAGATTTATGTGCCAATTCTGTTTATGATTTATTTAGATGAATTGCCCTGTATCAATATGTAAAAATCTAATAAATATAACTCCCTATACAAAGGGTTGTTCCAGTCCCAACATTGCAGTGGACGGTTTTGGCAGAAAGTCAGGATGTGCATTAAAAACACACTTTTTGAGAAGTCTAATAAATAAAAGCTCTGAAATATAGTTTCCTACTGAGAAAGGCAGTTTAAATCATTTTGATAAAGAACTTAAATTAGGCCTTAAAAGGAGGGGGAAGCTAGGTCCCTGTAACTAATTATTTATAGGTATTTTGAATGTAAAAATCTGAGAAAGCTGGCCTCCATCCCCCATTCTGTGCCACAACAAATGGAGAAGAAACAGCCATTCTCCTTCCACCCCAACCAAATTAAATGTCTGAAGTGTTAGAAAGGCGAGGAGAAAAACAGAATTAAAATGGGGAACAGGCACCTGAACATGGAACTTCAGAAGTCCTGAAAAAAACCTTCGCGTTTTCTAGTAAGCTGAATGATCTGAGCAGGGAATAGGGCTTTAGTTCTCCTCCTTCCTCAAAAGAACTGGGCTGTTACCTCACTGTAGTCCCCCAAAGAGGGCATACACTCTTTTTTGTTAAACACCAGCAGGAACGTTTTTAGAAGTCAATAAACGTCTGAATAGCCCTAGTCTTTCTGGACGTCAAAGCAATTTAGAGACTGCGCAGAAGTCAAAATTACTGTGGACTTAAGCTTCTAAGTCACTTAAGTGCTTCTGAGTATGTTATCCCGAAAACTTAGCTGATGTTTCGCATGTGTACAGCCACTCATGGGCCCTGCCTTACAGGATTTACAGTTTGGGGACCTGCTACCACTCGCAGCAAAAGTGGTGGGGTTGAAGAAGTGTTGATGTGGCTCCGCAGCAGTAACTGGCACCTCTCCATACTGGATCTCACACCAAGCACAGCAACTCACGTCAAGTTCATATGGCAGGAAGGCTGAGGAACGGGAGATTAATGCTCAAATGCACAGTGTTTGTGCTGCACAGATTTCTGCAACTGAGGTTGTATCTATCAGGCTTCCTACCAAAGTTACTGAATTACTAATTTCTCATGGACATCTAGAATTTCCATTCTCAGCAGATTGCTTCACCTTGTACTTGCTTCTGCTCCCAAGCCTTGCTTGTGAAGATGGCACAAAGAGCCGTTCATTCTCCTTTTCTCCATCAGGCGTGCTTCCCTCTGAGCTCAACTTTAAGTGTGACCTTCCGACCTTCTTTATCATCACAGGGCTCAGTGAGGTGTCCTATAGCAAGGGCCACCACTGCACTTGCAGAACCAGGAGTTCGCCAACAGGTGGCATCTGCTAAAGAAAGAAAATACATGCCATAGAAAATTGAGAGAGTCACTTAGAGTTTAACAGAATGGGTTTACATCTACATTTGACCTGGCTGTGTGGCCATAACTTCATGGGACACAAGAGCACACCTTCCATTGACTGCGACCAGTCACATCCCAAAGTCTCCAAGACTCACTTCCATGACAGATGAGACTGTCCAGCTTGCAATCCCGATATGTGTGCCACCAGAACTTGCAGACATCCTCTACGGCCAGGAAGAGCAGAAGAGCCCAGCCACACAGTGCTAGCGCCCAGTGTTTTTCTCCAAAGCCAACACAGAAATACGTGGCCAGTTTTTTGAAAGAACTCAACAGTTTGAGGACTTTGTTGAACATCTGCCTGTAAACACAACAGTGGGAACTGTGGGATGCAGCTCTGAAAATCTGGTCCAGGCTGGGAGTACTAAAAAACTGCCCATGAGCTCCTCTCAAAAAGTTGTCCTATGTGACCAAGGAAGAGAGACAGGCTGACCGCACAAAACCAAAAATGCTAGCTGCAATTATGGACAACTGGTTATTGTCCCCAGCTCAAAATAGGTTTCTCCCAACCCACCAAAAAGAAAAGTTCCTTGACAGTCTTGAAAGCCTAAAAAATAAGAAAAAGAAAAAAAAGTGGAAATTTGAATTTAAATTGATACTTAAGCATTAGAAAAATTACAAAAACATTTGTTGCTGTCATGAAAACTTAAACTCAGGCTTCTGACATTTTAAACTTAATAACCAAAACCATCAGCCATAATGATTTCTCCATCTGATTCAGCATTAATATTCAGACAAATGCCAGGGGCTGTCACTTCCCATATTAAGGCAATCCACATTCGTTTGCATCCAGAACACCTATGGATGTTGTTCTTCTGATGAACAAACTGTAATTTTGAAGCTGAAATGAAAGAAAGGAAAGAGGTAGAATAAGAAGGCCGAGTGTCTTTTGAAAAACATCAAAATGCATTTTCTTTTAAATGCCTGAAAAAAAGGATCTGATTATTTAGGGATCCTTTCCTCTTCACTTCATTATCATTATGTCATCAGTGTTGGGTTATCTAATTACTCAGCTAGAGCTGGAAACCTCATTTTCATGCATTAAGGTGTAAGAGGACTGGCTTGTCTGGCTCAGTAGTTAGTCCTTAAAGAACAGCTGTAAAGAGCAGAGTCAGAAAGACTGCAGCTCAAGAGGAAATCCTCAGTAGAATTCAAGTGCTTTACGTGTGTCATAAACACACTTCCAGATCAAATTAAAGGAATTTCTTTTAACTCTATTCACAGTCTCCAAATATTCTGCTCAAAAAGCTGCCTGAGATCTTAGTCATTTCAAGATATGAATCATATTCCCCTTGTCATCTGGCTGTTCTCCGCTGACTGTTAATTCATGGTATATTGATTTTAAGACTCTGTTAACACATTATATTTTCGTGTTAAGCCAAGAAAGCTCTTCTTGATGAAAAATCATCCCCCATCCTCATTCCTCGCAATATTCAGTTTTATTTCTTCTCTGTTATTTAGAATGATTGATCAACACAATTTAAGCAGCTTTAAATGGTTCAGTGAATTGTTCCACACTGTTGTACCGTCTACAATTTATTTTTTTTTCTACCCGTATTTAACACCACAAGATGAATTCTGCATATTAGACTTCTGTGTTTGCCTATCGATGCAAAATTTTTAAAAGACCAAATAATTTCTGGAGTAACACATTGGGGCCCAGTAGACTAGTATTACAGAGATTTGGAAATCAACTGCTCATAGAAATAACAAGTTTTCTACAAGGCAGAATTTAAAACAAAGATCATAAGAATCATACGAATGTTTCATCTCTGATTTAAAACAGGCAAAGATTTTTTAAAAACACCTGTGAAAATCCAGGCTATTGCAGCTGGTGATTAAAATTTATAATGAATTAGATAATAAATATTTTCTTTGCTTCTTTTAAAAAGTCGTTAATGGCGAGGCCTCTCATTGGACTAGTACAAAACTGCTGTTGGCATAAATCTAAGTACAAAACACAAAGGCTCCATGTTTCAGATGCTTATAAAATTTAATTCCCCTGAATAACACTACCAATTTGGATCTACTTGTATGCTTAAAGTTTGTACATAAATATTTTTGGCATGTAGCAAGACCACAATTTCGCTTTTAGTTCAATGTTTCTAACAAGCAGAAGATCTTTGTCACTTCAAAATAAAATAGTTTCACTTAAGCAGAAGTTACTTAAACATTCAATAGACGCACAATTCTTTGTAAACTTTTCTATTTATGCCAAAATTTTCAAAACCAGAAACCAAAACTATTTCGTTTCATAAAAATGGGCATAGAAATGTATTTTTCCACTCTGTCCAAACTTTAATTATTCTGAAAAAAAAAGATTTCAGTGCGGTCTTGTTTTTGAGTTATAGGCATTCAGTATATCAGGTGCTGGTTGCAAATGTAGTGCAGGCAACTTATCAATTTTGTTTCTGAGTTAGACTTTTCTCAGAAGAAATACATTCATAAAACTTGCCTTTTAAGTATAAATGAACATTTTAAATATGAAGTTTCTTAGTAGCAAAGCAAATCAGAGTAGGAGCTGAAACTCTGTTGATGAGGAAATTACTGAAAGAAATTACTAAATGAACCACAAGTAGGGAGAAAATCATTAGTGCACAAATAAAAGTGTAATTTAAATTTAAATGTATAATTAAGCAGTATATGCATACATCATATATTAACATTAACAGTACTCACGTTTTAAAAACTCTCATGTTAAATATATATACTGAGCCCACTCTGGTGGGGAAGAAACAACAAAAAAATGCCAAAGTGTAGCTTGTTATGTGTGGTACAAGACAGGAAAGGCAAGTTTGAGTCAAGGGATAATGAAATGTCAGGTATGTCTGGGAGCTAAATGAATCTGTACCAGAGCCCCCTCAGAATTATAGATTCGGGAACGTCATTTTTCGTATCACAGAAAACTGAACACTGGATGCAAAATCTGTTTGCATGGATACATGAAGTATATAAAAGAAAAATATAGCATCTATAATTTACCATTGATATATAAAATCAAGCAATATCCAACATGAAAATTGAGGAAGCTGAGAAAATGAACCTACTTATAGAGCCTATTATCTAAGTAACACATAATACAGAAGATCTCCAATTTAGTATTTACCCGGTAATGTAAATGGTAACATAAACCTCCTATTAAGAGTAGTTTACTTAACAATTTTGGCTGAGAAATACGCTGACGGGTAACTCACCCTTACCATTAAGCTGTATTTTATTAAACATTTTGTATCTGAGACGTGAATAGAGCGGAGGATTAAATTAGAGGATCACTTCACTGCTAAGACTAACACTTCAGTCAATGCAAGATTTTGTCCATTCAACACACCTTACAAAGAACAGACCGAATTCTGCTTTCAATTACTGGGGTGCAACTCTGACTGAAGCTAACAGATGTTGCACCTCTGTAACTGTTAGCAGGACTGCATACCGAGTAAAAGGCTGGGAGGAAAACTTGCTGATGAGAAAGTTTTTGATGGAAAACTGATTTTTCAAATAAAGGAAAGTTTTGTTAAGAGTATGTTCCACAGAAACCCCCCCCCCCCCTTATTTTCATCAACTACTCTTCTGTTGAAAACTTGAAACGTTTAGTTTTCTTTTGGTTTTGTTTTTTAATGACAGGTCAGAACTTTTTTGGAGGGAAGAAGTCTAATAATCTGACATATCCCTGGAACAAAACTATCTCTGGATGGAAAAGACAAAGGCATACTGAGTGCGCCAAGAAATGGAGATGATAGAAAGTCAAGTGAGAAGATGGAAAGCTGGGATCCATCAGAAAGCTTATTACACATTCTTAGTTTAATATTTTAATTCCTTGGACAGAGGGGTCAGATCCAGAGAGGTAGATGGCTTTCCACGTGTAGTTCATTAACAGGAATGAACTGAAGCACGCTCTGGGCATTTGCTGGTAGTGGGTTTGCTATGTGGTCACCAAGGAACCAGTGGCTGGCAGAAACACACTAGAATAGCATTTCAGTTCTCCTGCACTGGACAAAACACAGGGCTCCAAAAAGGGGGGGAAATTAAGCCTCCATAAATTTAGCAATTTCCCGGGGTGTAAATGCAAGCAGGGTTTCAGGAAGCAGAACGTGTGAAATAAGACAGGTGTCTGTCCCTGACCAAGGCAGTCTGGAAGTGTTTAGTGCGTACCATAAGTGTTGCCTTGTCTACTCCAGAGAGCTGCTGGGAGACAAGTGTCGTGAGAGAAAAAGAGCGGAAAAGCAACTGCTTTGCTCACAACAGTACAGAACCTCCTCGAAGGTCAGCTTGGTGCTTTGGGCCATGAAGGAGAAACATGAAAGAGACTACAAACTTTGCTTTCATGGGAAGTCCGTCGAGTCCCATGAAGTCAAATAGGACTATTTTGAGGATGAAGAATCACTCGCATTAAATACAAATTTCAGGATTTAGCCATAAAGCATGCAAAAAATCTATTGTATCATGAACTGTAGGTCAGCAATGCAATGATAGACATTACTCATGTATATGTGAAACATCTCTGCTGCACAAACAAACCTAATATTCTATTCTCGGGAATGATTATTGAAAACAGAACTCCTACAGCGGATAGCTGGGGCTGGACTTTGACAGCTCAGCTCCTTTCCACCCAAGAGACCTGGAAAGTTATGCGGGATTGCTGCTGCCAGGCTTCCACGTGGTCTCACTGCTTGATCAACATGCGATGGTGTGACAGGCTTTGGCCATTGAAGATGCTGTGTGATGAGGCCAAATGCTCATGCTTATTCTGGTACTCACGAGGAAGATGTCCTAGACCAAAAACGACTCCTGGTGTGCTGGGAAATGCTATGCTAAAATATTTAATAGCTAAAGTTAGACAGTGAATCAAGAGTGTTACTCTGGAGGACTCCTTTTAATTCATTGCATATAAAGATTTCTAGGAGAAAGGAACATTTCTGTTAACTTCTATTCCTCTCGCATCCTAAAGCACCAGAGAACAGATCCCCTAATTTTTTAGGCATCGTGAAATATGTATAAAAAGCCTCGCCATTGCAGAGCCCTTGCCTGCTATTTTAAGGCAGGCTACTGAAGCGAGTGGGGGTTAGACAGACTGTGAAAGAGGGGGAGGAAGGGAAGGAGAAAGGTTAAGTAGCAGTAGGAAACATGGCTAGAAAGGACTATTTGCACAACTGATGGTTCTGAGCCGTTAGATTATGCTGACAGTGTATTAATCATATGTTACAGCCATATGCACACACAATGATAAATTTATATTTGTCTGCCTATAAATGAACATTAGATGTAAATATATGTAAATTATTGACTCTTTTGCATCATGTTAATAGGATAAATATTTTAAATATTTTAAATATAAAAAAATCTTTTCACATTACACCATCAGAAAAAATTACAAAAATATCTATGTGGGAGATGAGCTTATGGCCTACAACAGCTCCAAAGATTTGGCTTGAAATCCCAGATTGTCCACAGACTCCTTCTGTAATTTAGCAAAAGCTTCCAAAAGCATCCCAATGAGTTAGGAGGATAGTTCCTAAGCCCTGGATTTAGAAAGTAACTTAAGTTACTAAGCAAATTGCTTGCTCTTGAAAAACTAGACATTTTCTAAGAAGGAAATCTTAAAGGTGCAGGAACAGGTCGTCCCCCTGTGCCAAAAGATGAGATGGAGGCAGCAAAGCCCAGCCTGGCTGAACAGAGAGCTTCGTCTGGAAATCAGGAAAGAATGGAGAGTTTATGATCTTTGGAAGAAGGAGCACGCCAACTCTAGACGACTGCAAGGATGTTGTGATGTTATGCAAGGAGAAAATTCTGTCACGGTTTGGGGTCNAGAACTTTACCTGGCTACTGCCTTAAAAGACAGTTAAAAATATTTCTATAATTCCCCCCATCCTTCATTGGATGCAGGGAGAAACATAATGACAAAGACTGAGGAAGAAGCTCAGGTACTTAATGGTACTTAATGCCTTCATAACTCTCAATGAGCTGCAGAAGAGTTAGTAATACAAAGGATTAGACTCAATCTATGTCACTTCTTTGTCCCCTGTGCTTTTCAGAGTGACCTGAGCTCCTAGTGTTTATGGGAGCAGCCTGGAACCATTTCAGGGCACCAAGAACAGATTTTTCCCTGGACTCAGGTCCCAGACTGACCTGTGACTGCAGGGCCTTTGCACACCCACTGGATGAACTTCACTCCAGGCCAACGCTTAAGTGATTCACTGGGCTGTGGCTGTCACTGGGCACAGAGGGGTACATTGACACAGAAAGAATTAAGCATTAACAGATGAGCTCATTCCTTGCTTCATCTCTGTTTTGCTACAGGAAGATCTTTGTTACAAAGCCTGTGGAAAAGGATCGGTTAACCTCCCCCACCTCTGATACCTCAGATTTTTCGAAGGATGCGTGTGTTGTAATTGCCTTGCTCTGGAACTGTCTTCTAGATTCTGAAAATATTCTCGTCTCTTTTTTCCATTAGTTTCCTTCCTTGGTTTTGGTGGGGTTTTTTTCCTTTACTTTTGCCACATGCTGCCCTGCTGACACTGCCTCTGGGAGGGAGTGTTTGGCCAATTTCCTTGACAGTGCTGAAAAGTCCCTTTTGCATCCACCTCTCCCGTCCTGTTGCTCCAGCTCCTGCACTGCTCGCTATAGATGAATTCCTGCAGTGTTTCATCTAACCACCTCTCATATCCCTCGTCGGAGGCTTGTGTGCTCAGCTTACATCCCGTCTCATCAGGATGTCTTTTTGATTTAAGCCCTTGTCCTCTCCCTGCTAGGCCTAATACCTCATCTGTTAGCCACTGCTGGTTTGTGCATTGTTTCTTTATCCCAGTCATATTGTGCGCTGTGTATAGGCTGACATCTTCTCCCTCACACCGTGCCTCATTTGGTGCCTGTTTAGTCCTGGCATGCTGATAGCACCTCAAACTGGCTGCAAACTTCTACGCTGGAGCTGTCGCTGACACATCCTGGGATAAATCTCTGGCATGGAAATAGCTTTTGCTTTGGGTTTTGTTGTTTGTTTCTGTGTATTTTTATGGGACGTAACTTGCGATTATCACAAGCCAAGAGACTGGAAGGAAGAGAAGTGATGTTTACTAGGAATTTGTTGGCATATGGTCAGAAGCAAGTCAACTGTCCTGTCCCTGATTATGATGGGTTCAGTCTCCACTGCAAGCTGAAATATGTCCTCTCTCTTATTTTGCTTTTCCCTCACCTCCTTCTCCCATTTTCTAACATACTCTTTATGAATAGTCTTCCTATGCTTCCCTCGTAGCCAATTAAAAAAATAAAAATCCCTACAACAGAAGCAGAATTGGCTGTGCGGAACAGAGATGCACAAGAGACAGCTAATGTATCTGCACAAACACCGGCCTTGATCCCGCAAAGATGTCTACATTAAAGTCAGTGAAAGATTCGAGTGCATAAAGTTAAGCGTATGTGTCAGTCTTTGGCAGACTGAGACCTTGAAGCCTGCTCAGACATCGTGACTGGGTACAGACATAAACTTGACACTTGCAATGTTTCACTTAGCTTTGACAAAATGTGATATTGAAGGGGCTGCTTTATAAATAAATACAAACAAATTCCCTGTTAGTTTTACTACCCTTGCAAATGAACTCAGAATTTAGCTTTCTTGTTTGTGATAATTCCCTAGGAAAAAAAAAAGGATTAAATTAAAGGACAACTTTTGAGAGAAATCTGGTCTGTTGTTACTGTTATACTGAGCCTTTTGGACCAACAGACAGAATTATATGGATAGCTACAGAATGAAAGAAAGAATGAACTAAACAAAAAAAATAATAAATCAAACCCAAGAAGGAAAATGTTCCAAGAACGGTTCTTGAAGATTTTCAAGGGCATTTAAGTAGCATTTCCCTCGCTTAAAAATGCATCAAAAAGGAAGAGAGGATCTTTACAACAGCAGCACATCCTTGCATTTTCTAGGACAAGGTTAATGCTGGTTGGCTCAGGAAGAAAACGCTTCACCAATGCACAGGTCACTACTTTTTACTAAGTTATTCTCAGCACTCTTTGGAGACAGGGTACTGGGCCACATTAGGCGTGGCTATGCTGTCGGTCTTCTCTGTATATTCCCCTTTATCTTATGTTCAAACAGACAGTACTTTTTTTTTTTTTCCTATATAGTTGTACATGTTATTTGGAATGCAGGCTCTGAATCTACTACTTCCATTAATACCTTTGCATGGTGGGACATCCTGCTCCACGTTTATTTGGCAGCAACGATGTTGTGTCAAATCTTACTCTAAATTTAGCAGAAATTTTCAAATCCTGAGTGCTGAGAAGAGCCGAGAAGATAAAGCATAACAGTTTCCATGAAAGCATTCCCATTCCCTTTTTATTTGCTTTCTACATCTTTGGTATCGAGCATAGTTAGTTAACAGTGGGAACACTTGAGAAAGCAGCTCTACACAATTCTGAGCAAATGCAGGAGGGTATTCATGGTAAAGCAGTTGCCATCTCTTATTATTCTCACTCAAATATGTGAGACCTATTGTCATATTCACCTAATCATGAAAGAAAAAGATGTATAGATGGAGAAATAGTGGATAACTCTGGAAAACAGAAGAGCCAGTCTTCATGTATTTCAGATCTAAAAGGTGCTAGTCATGCACACAGACGTGTACACATCCATTATATATAAATATGTTGAAATTTTAGTTCAAGATGTAAACTTCTCTATTTTAAGTACTATTGTACTCTAACCGTGTATCCATGCTTGGTTTTCTTTGCAGCTCTCCAAGGATGTTGCTATCAATACTGGTCTTAATATAAAAGCCTTAAGAACAGACTAATGTCATTTCTGTGGTGAGGGAAGGACATACGTACCTTGAAACAGAAGAGAAAATCTTGCGTAACGTGATCAGCGAATCTAGTCAGAATGAAAGAAAAAGTAATGCTTGGATTCCTGACTATCAATTATGTCTCTGAACAGTTTTGCTGTGAACATTTGTGATCATGAAAATATTTCAGCGATTCATTGTGAAGAGCAAATGAATCTCAGAAAGCTGCAATCTATTCAGAGGCAATTAGCTAACAGCGAGGAGTCCCAGACTCAGTTATTCAGCCCATCTAGCACTACTTCAGAGAAGATACATGATTTCGCCGTAGGACAGTGCACTCCACTTAAATAGTGCTCGCTACATATCTTGGTTGTGTTCAGCTTTTTCCACAGCTTTTGTGTTTCTTGGCTTTCTTGTTACTATGGTGAGTGACTGTCACAGGAGCGTGCAGAAAGGATGTTTAGGACACAAGTAGAGACAGCAGCCAAAAATGGTAATGGGACAGTGTGAGTTACCAGCAGGTTCTTCTGCTTTTCTGTCTGTGTGTGTGAAGGGTAAGCAAGAGCTGGCAGCTTATCTATCACTGTGCTCATGAGAGACAGCTGTACCTCTCTTGTCCCAGTACTTCAGCTTAGTCACGGCTCTTGCTTTATGGCTGGTGAAGGAGAGACCTTGTGGGATACAGCAGCCTTGGATACTGCTGCTGGCATCTGTGCCTGTGACAGCAAGGAAGTCTTGATGTCTTTGTATGCACAATCTCTTGCTTGTACAATGTCTACAGCCCACGGTGAATGATTTGGAGGAGTGGGTAGATCTGTGAATCTCTATTCTTTGTGATCCAGGTTATCCAGACAGATCTGTGCAAGAGATAATAAAGTTGTGATCTACCCTTTTGCATCCTCATTCACCTGTACATTCTGATCAGTAACGCATACTGCTTTTTGGCTTCTCTTCCCATGTGAGAGACAAAACCAACAGAGCAGTGCATGTAGCATTACCACAGGCACGTTTATGTTTGCTGATGACCCAAAAGTAAGTAGGCTTATCTGCCCTTGTGTGGCCTTCCCCTTGGATAAGCCCCCCCCATTCCTGCTCCTGATTTTCATTCCCAGATGAAGTTTAAGTCTTAAAGTAGAGATTGTCTTCGAGATGGGAGCAAATTAGGAGCCCTGTCAAAAAAAACCACAACTGCAACAGGGACTCTTAAATGCCAGGTCTTAAATCATCCTGGTAAATTGTCAGCGTGCTTATATTTCTGCCTTACTCCTCCAAGATTGGTGATGGATGACCACTGATAGGAATAGGTTGGAACTCATGACTTGGCACCCGATCCCAGCATTAACTAAATCATCCCCCTGCTGCCACAAAGAAGAGCATTGGTTCTGATCCAGTTTAAGAACTTAGAGTAACCACATCAGAAAAATGAATACAGCACCGATTTCTAGCTCAAAGGAACGTGTCTTTAGGATAGAGCACAAAATATCAAGAGACTACTTTTCCAGCTGCAGCCAGCTAGTAGTTCTTTCTAGTCCACTAAGGGGCATTAAAAACCCTCCTCAAAGGGATATTAATGGGGTTTTATTTTTGGCAAGTTCTGTGTATTAAGGGATCCAAAATATCTGAAAACACTGGCTTCTCAATGAGATATTTAACAGGGAGAGGACTTGGATTTTTCTCCTGTAAGGTTGCATTTATATTGTATTTTATAGACCAGTAAATCAACAGAGAGATTAGGTAACTTTGCTAAAGACCACATGGCAGGCAGGTGGCAGAACGGGAACTGTAGCTTGGAAATGCCTCTTGTTCTTCTCTCTGCTGAAGAGTCAGACTACGCTGACCTGTATGAATGTAATGAGGAAGGGAGCAAGGGAGAGAGTGCACAAGAACTTCTCTCCTTTTATCACACCTTTGCATGCCCACGAGGGCCCTGACCCTTCCTACGCCAAGCCCTCTGCAAGGGGCAGGTTCAGGAAAGGATCAGGGTGAAATGTGAACTCACTATTTATCACTCGGAGAGGTCAGACTGAGAGTCTGGACGTGAGGCAGAGGGATCTTGGATTTCTTCCAAGGCTGTGCTATGTGCTGCCCAGGATTTTCCAGGGCAAATTCTGATTCAGCTATAAGTCTTATTAGAGGCTTTGCCTGAAATTTCTTTCATTCTTATCCATTCAGCTGAGGGCACTCGGGGCATCCTGACCACTAGACAATATCCCTTCATATGCTGCAATCCCTATACCTCAGCGCCTGCAACAAGGCAGCTCTGCAGCCAATGGAAATTGCATAGCTCTGCTGACACAGGTTTATAGCCACTAAGAATCTGGCCTCGTATTTTGACTGTCACACACAGCACGAGCAGCGCTGCTCTTTCCTATTTTCATCATCACCAAGAAGATTTTGTTTAGGACTGTGGTTTACAAAGATCTTATTATAGAGAAATGAAAAGAAAACTCATCTAAAATCTGGTTACATTGAAAAATTCCAGCTGTCTTGCAATTCAATGCAGCTGTGCTATCTAGTATCTTTTTTTTTTCCTTTGCATCTCTTTATAGAACATTAGCTACTATAGAAAAACGATTTTTTTTTTTTAAACATGGTGATTTTTTTCCCCTTCCTTCTTCATTATTTGCTAGCTGTTATTTCCACCAGTGAAACCTGCAGACTCTGACAAGGAAAACGCAAAGATATTTGGAGACAGAGGAACAGCAATGAGGAAAAAAGAATAGCGTTTGTGAAGAGTTTCTACTGGCAGTCTCTTGTCCGTGATATTTTTTTTTCTTATACAAACTGTAATATGATGATATTATGCAACTGCCTTCACATATTAGAATCATTATGAGCAGTAGCTTTGTGATATCATACAGCAGGTGCTAAGAACAGTTTTCGCTTTTTCCCCAAAGCGACTACAAAATTACTTACGATTTCATTACAGAACAATCAACACTTTGTGGGGAGAAGTTTGTATTATTTTGTGATTGTGTTAGTGAGGAGAAAAAAAAAAATAAATCCATCTTTCTAGGGAGTTTGCAGCGTTCTAAGGGTGAAGACTAAACTGAATTAATTTGTAGCCAAATGCCTATGTCCTTAGCCAGGCACAACTCTAATGGAACTGGAAGGACTCCAATCCTCAATCAGCTCTTTGCTTTTTCTTGCAAAGTCAAGTCCACAGGGCTCTCCATATCTCACTTGAGGATTACACTCTGGGCACAATTTAGTCCTTCAGCTAAGACAAGAGGAGGTCTTACATTTACCTCACCTTTAGGATAAAAACAAACCCCGAAGTGTTAATTAAAAAAAAAAAAAAAATCAACCTATGTGACGTGAAGCAGGTTTACAACCGGGCAGATATGAAGTCCAGCCAAAGCCTTCTGAGAGTCACCAGCCACTTTTAAGCACTGTACGTCTACTGTCTTCTCTCTGGAGAACCTCGGGGGCTTGAGAAAGCCTCACCCCTGGTCAGCTCCAGTTACTCCAGCAGGAATAACTCCAGATGATTCCTGCTCCCAGAGGAAGAGAGAGCCACAGCCCAAGGTCTGCAGGTCTTGGTGTGAGGAACACCAGCAAGCTTCTAGAGAGTTGCATTTTCTTCCCAGCTGCCAGCCCCAGAATGGTTTCATTCCGGTTAGAAACAGGGCAGAGATTTCGTTATTAATTTTCAGGCAGTGAACTGCAGAACTGTGGTGGAAATTTGCAAGCCCCAGTTCCTCTCCCCTTCAGTTTAATACTCCAAACACTGCAGTTCTTTGCCCTAAAAAGCCCACGCTGCTGTCCTCTCCATCCCAAAATGTAATTAATATATTAGAAAATACTTTTCCACTCCTAAAGCAAAATTAGGTTGTATTTTCTAATCCCAGAAGAGGCTTTGCTCTTATTTTACAAACACTTAGTATCAAACATTCCCTCTAAAAACTGAGAATATTTAAAATAGCTCTCTGTGTACTAAGGAAAAGCAGCAGACGTACAGGAAAGATCTGTGCAGAAAGAAATGTAAAAATACAGAGAGGCTGAGTAATGGAATAATAACTAAATAGCTGGAACACTTTCCCTCCGATGTGAACTCCTAAAGTGCAAATCACAACATTCAAAGCTCCAGCTACTCCGTGCAGGTTTTGTTACATCTGAAAACAGAGATACGGATCAATTATACTCAAGAGAAAAGTACCTTAACATCATTCCTTGCAAGAGCACAGCTTTGAGTAAGACACGCCACACTCTCAGCAGCGTTATTTTAAATACCAGTCACAGCCGCTCGTGGTTTCGCTGCTGCAGGAACACACTGGAATGATATTGTTTCCCAGCCTTGGTGTCATATTCAATCAGAAGCAGGGCCCTCCATAGCTGCTTTAGCCACTAGTTTCCAGAAGAGGTACTTCAGAGCTGGCGCGCTGCTACAAAGCAAGAGCACAAAGTCAGCAAGGCAGGTGGTACATGCTTACCAGGCTGGGGGCTCTCGGTGGTTCTGGGGATGCTGCTCTGCAAGGAATTGATTTGAGGACCCCTCGACGTCTGAGGGACAGCATGAGGTTTTCCAGCTGTTGCCAGAATGCACAGCTGGGGACAACGGGACACTTACTCAGCACAACCTCATGCCACAGCGGTTGCCGACTGTCCAAATCCTGACCTTGGGCAACTGGATGCTTTAAAATAAACCTGACACCTCATAGCCAAAACCAAAACTCCCATGTAAAATGGTTTAAATTTCTAGTTGCTCCACCAGCCCAGTCTGCTGCAGAACTGAAATCGAACCAGTTACACCGACAGATCGGTCCTGTAACAAATAATCGGTCGATATAAAAACTGCCTCGTAGTCACCGCTGCTATAAAATGAGCACAAACCCCTTTGTTCGGATGATCCCACGCGTGGAAGCTCTGCCTGCCCGTGGGCACCAAGACCCTGTGTGGATCTGGTTTTCTTTGGGCAGCACCTTTGCAGCACCCACGCTGCGGAACGAGGGATCCTCTCCTTTGCTGAGCTTGATTAACAGGCTAAATAAAGGATAAATAAACAGATTTTGAAACCATCCGATCCCTCTGGTTAAAGGCCAGAGCTCGGGCTTAAGCGATCGGGGCTGAGGAACCAGGCGCGGCCACAACAACCCTCCTTCTTTAAGGAAACAACCTCCCCGCATCACCCCACAACTCCCCGACCCCCTGAGGGGAGGTTTGAGCTCCGGGGGGCGATGAGCTCCCGCCACTTGCACCTCCTTAGCAACCGGCGCTGCTCGGAGCGCTGCTCGGGAGCGCAGCACCCCGCGGGGAGCGGCGGAGAGGCCGAGGGACGAGCCGGGGGGGTCAGGTCAGGTCGGGTCGGGTCGGGCTCCCCGGCCCCGCTTTGTGCTCGGTGCTGCCGCCGCCGCCGCCTCCGTTGGGCTCCGGGGC